>JAXCGZ010016992.1:215000-220000 GCA_037179515.1 Halocaridina rubra
GGGGTGGGGTGGGGGGTGAATTGTCAAGGGCTGGGGGTATACGTGGTAAGTTATATGTAATAATTATAAGTAGAAGGTGAATGATACTCATAATAATGATAATGACGATGATAATAGTGCTGGAAATAGTGCTTAAAGAATATCTGTATTGGCTGTGCTATTCATCTTCTTAATAAGCAACATTTCCCAATTGTACTTGGGGTCTCTGCTTTGCACTTATTTCTTGGCGACTAATTCTGATATTGGTTCAGTGTTTCATTACCGGATAACCTTCCTATCACCAACCTCTCCACCGATCTGGGCTTTTAATCTGCATCCAATTAAGTTGATTTACTCCCCAGTAACTGGATATTTGGCAATGTTATTTGTATTTTTTCTCATTCGTGTGAATGGGCAAAGAAAATAGTCCTAATCGGGCCATGGCACCAAGAAAACATATAAAGGCAGAAGTAAGAGAAATCTGAACTATAAAAAGACGGGATGAAAGAATAGTCAGAGTTATATGTAAAAATGATGAGAAAGAAAACGAAGAAAACATATTGTTGGAACTTTTTAGATGAAAATTAAGAGATATGTCACGGAAATGCCAGAATTGCGATGTAACGGAGGAGAATCATAAGTGAAGAAAGACATACATCAAGTTGTCCAGGCCAGTCTTATTTAAGTCCAAAAGACCTCCAGTTGTAGTATCGCAACTGGCGCGGCTTTTGCTAATTTTTCAAATAGAACTAATAAGAGTATGTAGAACTAATAAGAGTATTATGAGTCATCTCTGAACTTTATTTGCATATATGCTGTCTTGTTTCTGACCTGATTGCTACCTATACCTCAGTACTTACTGGTTCAAGAACCATTGCTCAAATAGGAGTTAGTGTTATATAAAAATGACAGTTTGGATGACTGTAAATGTACTGATCATGTAAGGAAGAGTAAACCCAGGGTGCTCTAGGATTATGCACATGTAAAAGGCACCTCACCTCTATTAACCTGACCTAACTGAACCTAAACTAACAATTTATGGGGTTGATTTTGCATGCGGCTCTGGTGTTACTCATCTTCACAAGAGCCGGAAGTATTTTTACTTGTGTTACGTTCAATTGATGACATTACTAATACATGATGTTATTTATACTGGAGATACTTATGATACTAATGATGTTTGTAATAAAAATTTGTGATAGGATGCCTTCAGCTGGTACTGAAGCTGGAAATAGTTCTAGTGTAGCTTGTACTATAAATGGTGATAGCACTCCTTTAGCTGTTACCACAGCTAGTATTACGTTGTTTGAAAGGGAGCTGGTGACAGCGCTCACTTTTCTCTTCCTGTACCTGGTGACAGTTCAGGTATAGCTTGTACTGGTGATAGTAATAACAGCTTTGTTTTACTTCAGCTGGTGATAGTACTGGTGTAGCTTGTATTGAAGCTGGTGGTAGCACTTATTTAGCTCTTATTTCAGCATATGATAGTATTGGTGAATATTCTAATGGTGCTGGCGAGAGCACTCATTCATTCGTTACTGCGAGTACTGACCAGTACTGGTGCAGACTGTACTCGAGCTGGTGAGAGAGCTCCCTCGTTTTTATTGTTGCTAGTAAATGCACTGATTTAATTTGAAATGTAATTGGTGAAGAATCTCCTTTAACCAATACTGCAAATGGCGTTAGTACTGGAATAGATAGTATTAGATTTGTGATAGCATACGCTTAGGTTTTGCCTCAGTTGATGATAGTAGTGATATACCTTGTTTTAAACTGGTGATAGCATTTACTTACTTTTCACTGCAGCTGGAAATAGTTTAGCTTGTATTGCACCAAAAACACCATAATTTGCTTTGCATCATAGTTAAAGCATAGTTCGTACTGCACCAAAGACAGAGTGTAGACTGTACTGCACCAAATGTAAAGTGTAACTTGTACATGCATCAAAGGTAGTGTATACCTTGTATTGCACCAAAGAACGAGTGTAGCTTGGCTTGCACAATAAATAGAATGCTGCTTGCGTCGCACCTGAGATAGAGTGTATTTTTTATTGCTTCAAAGTTAGAAGGTAACTTGTATGCACCAAAGACATAGCCTAGCTTTTAGTGTTCCAAAGAAAAAATTTATCTTATATTGCACAAGAGATAAAGTGTAGCTTACACTGCATCAAAGATAGAGTGTAGCATTTACTGAACCAAAGACAGAATGTAGCTTTATAACACCAAACACAGAGTGTATCTTTAATTGTACCAAAGATAGAGTGTAGCTTGAATTGCACCAAAGATATCGTGAAGCTTGTATTGCATCAGAGATAGAGTGTAGGTTACATTTTACCAAATATTCATAAAGTTTTTCCTGTACCGAAGATAAAGTGCAGCTTGCATTGAAGCAAAGATAGCGTGTACCATTCCACCAGAGATAAAGCATAGCTTGTATTGCACCAGAAATAGTGAGCATATTGTGTATAAGATTGTGATATCTGTGGCGTAAAGGTTACCATTGAGCCAAATATTAATGAAATTTTTATTGAACCAAAGATATAGTGCAACTTGCACTGAACCAGAGACAGAATGTACCATTGCACCAGAGATAAAGTGTAACTTGTATTGCACCAGATTTAGTGTAAAGCTTGTGCATAAGCTTGTGATATCTGAGGTATAAAGTGTACTGAGCAGGTGAAAACGATGGTGCATAATAAGTTGAATTTGTTGAATGCCAAAAGTGTAACTTCTACTGAGCCCATGAAACTAAGTATCTCTAATGCATAAGGTGGTGATATTAGGGTGTAGCTTGCGAAGAGATTGTGAGGTGAAAATGTAGCTAGCACCGTGAATGGTGATACTGGAGGCGTAGCTTATACAGGGAATGGTAATAATAGATCTGTAGCTTATTTTGCGATGGTGATCATGAAAGCGTAGCTAATACAAGAAATGATGATGCAAAGGTAAGATTACTGTGAGATGGTGATAATGAAAGCATAGCTATTGCAAGGAAGAGTGTTTCTAGAGGGTGTTGCTTATCTTGGGATGATAGATATGTATGATATGCTAAAGCTGGTGATAACAGAAGTGTACTTCGCAACTGACCTGGTGATAGTACTCTTGTAGTTGCAGTTGGTTGGTGGTTCAATGGATATAACTTGTAATGGATTGGTAATTCCAGAGGTGTAGTATGTACTGGGCATGGTGATACTAAGGAGGTATTTTGTCCGAAAGCTGGTGATAATAGAACATAGCTGTTTGAATCTTGATATCAAAATGCAGCTTGTACCTGAGGTGATAATACTGAGGTGTTGCTCCCTGGGCCTTGTCATAATAGTGTAGTTTGTAGCAGCGCTGGTAAAGTGTTACTTATTTAGGTCTTGTAATAATGGTGCAGCTTAGATCAGAGCTGGTGATAATAAGGTGTAGCTTTTTGGGTCTTGTAGCTCATTGGAGCTGGTTCCTTATGGGAGTAGCTTTTAGGGTCTTGTAATAAAATAGTGCAGCTTGCAACAAATATATTAATACTAAGGTCTTGCTTTTTGGGTCTTAAAATAAAATAGTGTAACTTGTACCAGAGCTGGTGATACAAAGGTATTACTTTTTGGTCATGTAACAAGGAATTTAGCTTTTACCAAAGATGGTGAATACAAGGTATGAAGCTCTTTGGATCTGGTGTATTAGGGCGTACTTGATGCTACTACCGGTAATGTACGAATGTCGCTTTTACTGGGCTAGTGATGACCAAGGCTGTACTTTGTATTGGAGATGAAGATTTTAAGATTGTAGTTTCTTCTGGAAATGGGGATATCAGTAGTCTACTAACTACTTGAGGAAGATATGTTAGAAGTGTAAATTGTAATCACCTGGTGAAACTATAGATGTGAATTGTATTTGATAATGGTAAAATCGGATTGCAAATTATATCTAACAGTAAAAGAAGGGGTGAATTCAACCTCTGGAGGGGCAAGCCGGTTGAGCTCTGTGCCGGTCCCAAACCCAGATGAAAGGAAAGGATAGGTGTTATGATCGGATTCGGCCGTAAATATATGAGCCAATACCAACACTAGTCTATAAGAGGCTAAGCTTAAAAGCAATCTGTATGAATATTGGAAAAGTTGCTGAGGAGAAAAAGAAGGAAAAACAGGTGTGGCTCAAGCTCGAGCAGTCTGTAGGAGGCCTGTGAAAGAAGGATGTAATATTGTACTCTAGTTTCTTGCAAAATTAAAACAATACCTAAGGATAGTACATATGTACATTGTATTCATTTGGTAAGAGCACTTATTCATACCCTAGTGATGCAATTTCATGTGTGCATAATGCAGATTATCCCAATAGGTGTAATTGTAATAGAATATTAGTTAAGATAGTCAAAATCAATCCAGTACGTGATCACAGTTAGACACACGGACACCATTTTCAGAACTGCTTATTCACCGAAGCATGGCAAAAGTTAAACACACGGACACCATTTTCAGAACTGCTTATTCACCGAAGCATGGCAAAAGTTAGACACACGGACTCCAATTTCAGAACTGCTTATTCACCAAAGAATGGCAAAAGAATCACTTCCAAATTATAAAAGGAAGTGTCTGATTAGCGCAGTGAGATCTGTCCTTGACACTCCTCCAGTCACTATGACGGCTGTGTGATTACCTAATTGTGATTACCTAATTGTGTTTACGGGAAAGAGCCCAAAGCTCGTATCTTCCCGTCTCCTGATCGGTTCCATTTTTAGACTTAGTGATACTTATCATACCTGTCCTTAAAACTATGGATTGAGGTAGCATTAACTACCTCCTCGCTTAGCGAATTCCAATTATCAACTACTCTTACACTGAAAAAGTATTTCCTTACATCCTGCAAACAAGTTTTCTTCCGAAGCTTCAAACTATGACCTCTAGTTCTAGAGCCAGCCATATCGAAATATCGATCCCTATCCACTCTATCATAACCATGAAGGAATTTAAAGACTGTCACCATATCCCCCCTTACTCTTCTAGCTTCGAGTGATGGCAAGTCTAATTCCCTCAGCCTCTC
>JAXCGZ010016992.1:230000-240000 GCA_037179515.1 Halocaridina rubra
GGCACGCAGGCAGACAGACAGACAGACAGATAGAGATTAGCCATGTATTTATACATACGTTTATACAGTGCATGAGTTCTTACAAAATATACAATAACGCATGCATACTTACAATCATATATACATTATTCACACACACACACATACACACACACATATATATATATTATATATATATATATATATATATATATATATATATATATATATATATATATATATATATATATATATATATATATAATATATATATATATATATATATATATATATATATATATATATATATATATATATATATATATATATATATATATATATATATATATATATGCACGGACCGTAATTCCTTTGTGATAGAGGTGGCTGAGTCAAAGCACACACCTATTTACCCTTTATTGTTATATGTATGAGTAGGGTTCAAGATCCTATACATATACAGGTAAACCAGCTGAGGCTGTCGAGCCAATCCCCCTCGTATGGGTGGTGGCCGAATCAAAGTACACACCCAGTCACATTTGCTAAGACATGTAAGTATGCATACGCATATCTACATGCATACAGAAGAGCCATTATCCACCTTGTATTGGAATGGTCGAGTTAAAACACACACCTATTCACCTTTATTTCACTCAATGTTAACACATCCATCTATTATCTCTAACAAACCATGGTAGCAATCCATTGTCTTTAACTGTCACTCGCTCCAAAATCTTGTACGTCAAGAAAGAGAATTACAATGTCAGTATATTCCTATCTGACTGCTTCTTCTCCTATAAAGCAAAACTTTTATGATAATCAATCTCAGTATACTCTTACATGATGTCAACATCCGTTCTTTCATTACAAAAATTATTGTAAACAATGCCATTGTACTAATATGATGTTTATTCCGTTGTACATATACTGTAATGCCACTGTATGCTTTGTCGATTAAAGATATGTTCTCTTTGGTACAATTGTACATTATCCATCACCTTACTTAACGAAGCAGTGCTTGTTCAAACTTAGGATATTAAAAGCTGTATCCAAAATGTGGTCTGCATAGTATCTCTCCACCAGAACATATCTTTTAAAATAATTGCGTTTCTCGCATGGTAGGTAAGCCCTGTCAACTCACCTTGTTCAGTGAGTATAAATCAATAAATATCTGTGGTCAATGGTAGAACATTGCCTCTTTGCGTTCGGGTTACTATGAAGTCAAATTATGCAAGTCCTCCAGCTGAATAATGTAATAGATTTGTGATACAGTCTACATGTGTGAGTGTGTATGTGCGTGTCTGTCTGTCTTTCTGTCTCTGTCTGTCTGTTTGCCTGTGTGTCTGCCTCTGTCTGTTTGACTGTCTATGTGTATTAAAACCCTTAGAGAATTTACATATGACTAACAGTCAAAGCTAAAACTAATAATATTGAACTACAGCATCTAAAGAACTGCAAACTTCATATATATGTCTATATGCCTATTCACAAGCCTGAGCCCTGGTGTTAAATGGTTCCGTTAATTATGTTTTAAATCAGATCTAATGATTATTTAGAACTGGTAGGAACTAGGATATGATAGACGGATGTGATCAGGAGAGCACAGAGCCTCATTGAGACTAAAGAGATTCACTTGCAGCAAATAATCATATATATTTATTATAAATATGAGATTTACCCAATGAAAATTTGAATTTGCAAATGAAGCAACACATTATTTTGATAAAAAAGAGACGAGATATAAATATAATCGGAGCAAGATTTTTTTGGACGTTAATTAAGAGAACTAAATATTGCTTCAGACGAGGCAAAAAAAATAAAAATAAAAAAAACTAGATGTAAAGTAATTCAATTTTCATTTTCAAGTGAAACGAAGGAGTCGCTTTTAGTGCTAAAGCCCGATTTCTTAAACAGTGTAAACCTAGGATAACATATTGGTAGTTAGCTAGACACACACAAATGGATTTCATAAACGCATCTGACGCGGTTCTGTGTATGGTTAGGATCCCCCTATGGTGGGATCCTAGCCATACACAGAACCGCGTCAGATGCGTTTACGAACGCCATTTGTTTATGTCTAGCTAACTAACACTATGGTATCCTAGGTTTACACTGTTCAAGAAATCGGGCCTTAGCACTAAAAGCGACTCCCTCGTTTCACCATGAAAATGAAAATTAAATTACTTTATTTATGTGTATGGCTAGGATCCCCCCATGGGGGTATCCAAGCCATACTCAGAATATCGTCAGATGCGTTTATGAATCCATTTGTGTGTGTCTAGTTAACTAACAATATGGTATCCTAGGTTTACACTGTTTAAGAAATCGGGCCTAAGTGTTGTACAAGAGAATAACGGCTTATTTATATTTGTCTAAAGAGAAAGTCAAGTTACCTTTTAGACTTACAGAAGAGAATTAATTTCCATTATATACGCAAATGAAGGGAGCCAAGTGACATAAACAGAGATTAATAAAAGAAAATCTTAATTTTTAAGCGCAAAAATTAGTGAGATTCTGTTTATATATTAAACTTTAATAAAATGGTTTTTTTTTTATAAATGAGTAAATTTTAATTGTTGTTATAAATAGGCCTAGAGATTCACAGGTTATAGAAAATAAAAGAGTAGTGTTGTAAAGGTATTATAATATGAAGGGATAATGGTATATAAATAGTAGAAAAGAGAAGGTATTCTTTGTAAAAGTTGAAAAAAAGAGAAAAAACAGGGCTATAAAGGCTATAATAAAAAGGGATAAAGTTATAACAGAAGCACAAAAAAGAAGAGAAGTGCTATAATCCCTGTCGAAAAAAAATGAAAAGACAGCGTGAAAATAGTTTTCGAAAAAAGAACGGATAACATTGTAATGACAATAGAAAAAGAAGGACTAACACTACAAAAGGCTGTCGAAAAAAAAGGACTTACTGATAGGCCTAAGAAAATAAAAGAAAAAGAAGAGAGCAATAGAGTGTTCTTAAGTAAAGAAAGAATATCATTATCTTGGCTATGGCTAGAATAACAGAGTATGTTATAAAGGCTGAGGAAAAAACAATAACATTATTATGGCTGCAGGTATATGAGTGGAAAACATTATAAAGAAATAGGTTATAAAGGAATAGTATTGTGATGGATGCTGACGAAATAGGGATATAAATCATCAGAGACTATCGTTAGCAAGGCTGCAGAAATAGGTTTTACAAAAAAGAGATAATGTTATAAAGGCTGCGGGAATGAAGGGATAACGTTATAAAGGCTACATAAAATGAAGGAATGGCGTTATAAAGGCTCTAGAAAAAATGAAGGAATAATTAAATAAAGATTGCGGGAAAAGCAGGAAGAGAGTTCAGATATCCGTAGGAAAGAGGATTGACTCGCGTTATAAAGGTTACGATACGTAAACAGAGGAATAAGACATTTAGTTTTATAATAAAAGAAGAGATAGCGTTTAAAAGCCTCTATAAAAAGAATATAAAACACTAATAAAGCCTGTCGAAAAATAAGGACAATGGTAGAGTGTTAAGGTCGTAAGAAAATGGTAGAGCATTATGAAAACTTTTATATAAAAGGTTGAATAAAAAAAGGCACTGAGTCATAAAGACCTTAAAACAAGGGTGGGAACACTACTGCTCAAGAATAAAAAAGGCATAACATTATATAGGCTGTATCAAAGAGAAGAGATAATGTTCAAAAAACTGCAGAAATATGAGAGCTTAAAGTTAAAAAGGCTGTATGAAAACATCGGATGATGTAACAAATACCTGAAATATTACAGACAGCTGTGGGATAACAAGACAATCCTAATAACTGTAGAAAAAATATAATAACCGTAATAATGACTACATAAAAAAATAGAAAAAATTTATTGAAAGAACCAAAAATAAGAGAGCTTATATTTAAAAACAAAACCTTATAAAAGAAATAGACGCTATAAACGTATAGATAAGAAAGAATATACGTTATAACGACTGCATAATCCAAAAATAAAAGGGACAGCGTTCTAAAGGCTATAGAAACGCTATAATAGACTAAATCCGCTATGGGGTTAACCCTGAGATGAAGGATTTGATGGGCGAGTCCATTTTGGACACGCAAGGGATGTACAGAAGCGCATTCTATTACCGCAATCTAGGCAGAACATACCCCAGTCACCCAATTAAAACGAAAGTGGGAGGATGTCAGATTCATATCTAACGCCTGCAGGAAAGGGAGAGGTGGCGAATAAATAAAAAGAAAAATCTTGTATACATGTATTAGAAAAGGAACATACAGTATATAACCTTTGTAGCTCAGTATGTCAGTACTTAATTACCTCTCAGGTAATATAAATTAATTAATTTAATTAAGTAATAACTAAACAACACAATTTTTTTTATTCATATATATATATATATATATAATATATATATATATATATATATATATATATATATATATATATATATATATATATATATATATATATATATATATATATATATGCACACAAACACATATGCACATACAGGCAGACACACACAAGAGAATAAGAAAGTTGTTAAAGCAGCATTTCTACCTTCACACTTTTTCACCATTAACTCATGAATCTAATCATGTATTTCCTTAGCTAGTCGAGCTGACTTATGACGTGCTGGTCGCCATTACCCTCCCTTCCATATCCCCAAAAGGATATTGGATTATTTGAGTCTTACGAGACCCAGTGGAGAATCGATCTCGGTCCAACCTAGGTGAGAAATTTTCTTAGGGTGTAAATTGAATAATAATAATAATAATAATAATAATAATAATAATAATAATAATAATAATAATAATAATAATAATAATAATAATAATAATAATAATAATAATAATAATAAAAATAATAAAAATAATAATAATAATAATAGTAATAGTAATAATAATAATAATAATAATAATAATAATAATAATAATAATAATAATAATAATAATAATAATAATAATAATAATAATAATAATAATAGTAATAATAATAATAATAATAATAATAATAATAATAATAATAATAATAATAATAATAATAATAATAATAATAATAAACCTTTATTTCCATATCATTATACAATGGGTATTCGTCATCCGGGGCAAGCGCCAACCCCCCTCTGTGGTGGCCAACCACAGCAGTATATGCCAGTAAACAGCTTAAACTCTCGGTCTTGGACGGGAACCGATCTTTCGACCTCGTGAATGCGAAGCCAGCGTGTTACCACTGTACTAGCAGTAATATATATACTGATTTAGTAGCTCAGTAGATAAGCTCCATACTCCATCCCCAACCAGGAGGTTGCAAGTTTGAAACCAAAAGGTTGGCAGGTACAGCAGTAACTGTTAGAAACTTTTGGGTAAGAGGAGGCGGTAGTGTTCTTCCTATTTTGGTAGTAATCACTGTTTAGATCAGAAGCAGAACTATCCTTATATTCAGGATTTGGAGGTTTCAATAAGATCGTCTCTCTCCACTGCAGATCCCGCATTAAAAATAAAAAATCTATAAATAAATTTATAAATTCCTCTAAATATATATAAATGAATAAAAATAAATGGTTGCTAGGATGATATAGCATATTTAAACAATATTCATCCTAGATATTTACAATGTATATAATTCTTCGATGCAATCCGAAATGGCATTTACAGTCTATGCGGAAAAAAACCCGCAAACAATATAAGGAGCGGATAAAATTAGCATCTTTAATGATGATATTAGTACTTCATTATTACTTTGTCAAATAATAATATATGTATTAAGGAAAAAAGGTACACGTGTTTCACATTATTATTTCAAATATATATATATGTATATATAAATATATATATATATATATATATATATATATATATATATATATATATATATATATATATATATATATATATATATATATATATATATATATAGGCTATACATACATTTCCAATATCAGATTCAAATACAATATGTACAAATATGCAGGTCAGTGAGTCAAAGCCATAGTAAGATTAGCAAAGTCTCAAAATCAGGTACTTATACTTAAAGAATATATGGAAAAACAAATATATATATATATATATATATATATATATATATATATATATATATATATATATATATATATATATATATATAAATGCATATGAATTATATTTTACCCATGACCAGGACTCGAACTCAAGAACCATATTTACTATAACAAGGCGCTACCATATGAAGAGAAAGGCATTCAGAAAGAATATATATATATATATATATATATATATATATATATATATATATATATATATATATATATATATATGTGATTACCTAATTGTGATTACCTAATTGTGTTTACGGGAAAGAGCCCAAAGCTCGTATCTTCCCGTCTCCTGATCGGTTCCATTTTTAGACTTAGTGATACTTATCATACCTGTCCTTAAAACTATGGATTGAGGTAGCATTAACTACCTCCTCGCTTAGCGAATTCCAATTATCAACTACTCTTACACTGAAAAAGTATTTCCTTACATCCTGCAAACAAGTTTTCTTCCGAAGCTTCAAACTATGACCTCTAGTTCTAGAGCCAGCCATATCGAAATATCGATCCCTATCCACTCTATCATAACCATGAAGGAATTTAAAGACTGTCACCATATCCCACCTTACTCTTCTAGCTTCGAGTGATGGCAAGTCTAATTCCCTCAGCCTCTCATCATAACCGAGATTGCGTATTTCTGGCACCAGTTTCGTGGCATGTCTTTGAACTTTTTCAAGCTTAGCTATGTGCTTTTTCAAGTGCGGATTCCAAAAGGGGGCTGCATATTCGAGTTTTGGCCTCACATAGGTTACATAAATATTTCTGAACATTTCCTTGTCCATGTGCCTGAAGGCTACCCTTACATTTGATAAGAATGCATATGCTGCCCTTACTACGCCATTTATATGTATTTCTGGAGACAAATCTGCCAATATGTTTACTCCTAGATCTCTCTCATTTTCTGTCTCCTGAAGTTGTACTCCAGCCACCGAGTAGTCAAGCTTGGGCCTTCTTGCACTTGTACCCATTCTCATTACCTTACATTTTGAGGTATTGAATTTCATTAGCCACTTTTCTGACCACTCATGCAGATTATTTAGATCCTCCTGAAGTTCTCTACCATTGTTCTCGTTTTTTACTTTCTTCACAATCTTTGCATCATCTGCAAACATATTCATGAATGAATTTACAGACTCTGGTAGGTCATTTACATATACAAGGAACAAAAGTGGCCCTAAAACTGAACCCTGTGGAACTCCACTACTAACTCTTCTCCATTCAGACACTGAGTGTCTTACTCTAACCCTCTGTTCCCTTCCTTCTAAGTAAGTTTTTATCCATTCCAAGACATTTCCACCTATTCTAGCCATTGATTGCAGCTTCCTAATAAGTCTCCCATGTGGAACAGTGTCAAACGCTTTCTGGAAGTCTAGGAATATGCAATCTGCCCAGCCCTCTCTTTCCTGTAAGATTTGGCTTACCTCATCATAAAATTCTAATAAGTTTGTTACTGTTGATCTTCCTTCTCTGAAGCCATGTTGCCTCACTGACAAAAAGTTGAAGGATTCCAAGTGAAGAGAGATATGTTTCCTTAGTAGTTTCTCCATAAGTTTGCAAACTATGCTGGTCAAGGAAACTGGTCTATAGTTCAGAGCCGTATCCCTCCTTCACTTGTGTGTGTGTGTGTGTGTGTATGTGTGTGTGTGTATTCACAGACACAAACACACACGGGCAAACACACACACACATACGCATATATATATATATATATATATATATATATATATATATATATATATATATATATATATATATATATATATATATATATAAATATATATATATATATATATATATATATATATATATATATATATATATATATATATATATATATATATATATATATATATATATATATTCACACACACACACGGGCACACACACACTTATATATATATATATATATATATATATATATATATATATATATATATATATATATATATATATATATATATATATATATATATGAATATATATATATATATATATATATATATATATATATATATATATATATATATATATATATATATATATATATATGTATATATATATATATATATATATATATATATATATATATATATATATATATATATATATATATATATATATATATATATATATATATATATATATATATATATGTATATATATATATATATATATATATATATATATATATATATATATATGTATATATATATATATATATATATATATATATATATATATATATATATATATATATATATGTATGTATATATATATATATATATATATATATATATATATATATATATATATATATATATATATATATATATATATATATATATATATATATATATGTATATATATATATATATATATATATATATATATATATATATATGTATATATATATATATATATATATATATATATATATATATATATATATATATATATATATATATATATATATATATATATATATATATATATATATATATATATATAAGCTCTATTATATGTATATAAAAAGAAAGTAATCTCTCTAACTCGTAAGCAATAACTTTATACACTTATCTACTTGCCTGTATGCACTTATGCGCATACACGCATATATACATACATACATACATACATACATACATACATACATACATACATGCATACATACATACATTCATACATGCATACATTCATACATACATGCATACATACATACATACATACATACATACATACATACATACATACATACATACATACATACATGCATACATACATACATACATACATACATACATACATACATACATACATACATACATACATACATACATACATACATACATACATACATACATACATACATACATACATACATACATACATACATACATACATACATACATACATACATACATACATACATACATACATACATACATACATGCATACATACATACATACATATATACATACTTACATACATACATACGTACATGCATGCATACATACATACATACATACATACATACATACATACATACATACATACATACATACATACATACATACATACATACATACATGCATGCATGCATGCATGCATGCATGCATGCATGCATGCATGCATGCATACATACATACATACATACATTCATTCATTCATTCATTCATTCATTCATACATACATACATACATACATACATACATACATACATACATACATACATACATACATACATACATACATACATACATACATACATACATACATACATACATACATACATACATACATACATACATACATACATACATGCATACATACATACATACATACATACATACATACATACATACATACATACATACTAAGGAAACATATCTCTCTTCACTTGGAATCCTTCAACTTTTTGTCAGTGAGGCAACATGGCTTCAGAGAAGGTAGATCAACAGTAACAAACTTATTAGAATTTTATGATGAGGTAAGCCAAATCTTACAGGAAAGAGAGGGCTAGGCAGATTGCATATTCCTAGACTTCCAGAAAGCGTTTGACACTGTTCCACATGGGAGACTTATTAGGAAGCTGCACTCAATGGCTAGAATAGGTGGAAGTGTTTTGGAATGGATAGAAACTTACTTAGAAGGAAGGGAACAGAGGGTTAGAGTAACACACTCAGTGTCTGAATGGAGAAGAGTTAGTAGTGGAGTTCCACAGGGTTCAGTTTTAGGGCCACTTTTGTTCCTTGTATATGTAAATGACCTACCAGAGTCTGTAAATTCATTCATGAATATGTTTGCAGATGATGCAAAGATTGTGAAGAAAGTAAAAAACGAGAACAATGGTAGAGAACTTCAGGAGAATCTAAATAATCTGCATGTGTGGTCAGAAAAGTGGCTAATGAAATTCAATACTTCAAAATGTAAGGTAATGAGAATGGGTACAAGTGCAAGAA
>JAXCGZ010016992.1:245000-247500 GCA_037179515.1 Halocaridina rubra
GATGGGGCCTCATTAAGATTGTTATACGCAAATCCTGATGGATTAGCTGGTAAGGCAGTAGAATTAAAAGATAGGATTCACAACAGTAAGGCAGATATAGTAGCAAGTACAGAGACTAAGTTGAGTGAGGACATAAACAGTGTCACAGTTTTTCCTAAGAGATTCAGAATATTAAGGGTTGAAAGATCTGAGAGGACTGGTGAAGGGATAGCACTGATCATAAGTGAAAGGATTCAAGTTGAAGAAATAAACTTGGCTATAGAAAGTGAGTTCAAGGAATTTCTTGTTGCTCGCATAAATACTGGGTCAGAGAGCATTATAATAACTGTTGTCTATAACCCACCAAGGAACCAGAATAGGCTAGAAGTTTATGAGGAAAGTCATATAGGTACTATTAAAGTCATAAACTCAGTTGTTAACATGGCATGGGAGAGAAAATGTAGGATTTTGATTATGGGAGATTTTAATCATAAAGAGATGGATTGGATAACTCTTGACCCACACAGTGGTGAGGACTCATTCGGGGCAAGATTCCTAGATTGTGTGCAAGGGAATTTTCTACACCAACATGTAATGGAACCAACGAGGGCAAGCGTGGGGATGAGCCATCACTACTTGATCTAGCATTCACATATAATGTGTTGGATATGGAAAAAAATGAGTATGAACCACCAATTGGAAAGAGTGACTACTGTGTGCTGTTGATGGAGTATATCATTGAAGATATTCTGCCTGAGAGTAGAGGCACTGAGGACATGAGGAGGAACAATCCGAAAGGAGATTACATCAAAATGAATGAGCTTTTTGCAGTTATTGACTGGAGAACCTTATTTTACAACAAATCTGTACAAGAAATGTATGACATCTTTTGTGAGAAATATGGGAAGATAGTAGATTGCTGCATACCTTTCACCAAAGTAGGTGTAATTCATGCCAGAGAGAAATGGTTCGATAATGAGTGTAAAAGAGCTAAGGAGTGGAGAGACAAATGCTGGAAAAGGTAAAAGTAGAGAGTCAGAGAGAGACTATGAGAGGGACATCACCAGGAAGGCTAAAGAAAATCCCAAGCTTTTCCACAGCTTTATCAGAGGAAAACTGAAGGTAAATGAACAGGTTTTAAGGCTAAAGAGAGTGGATGGAAGCATCACTGAGACGGATGAAGAGATCTGTAAAGAATTGAACAAGGAGTTTCAGTCAGTATTGACAGTAGAAAATACCCCACCCCATCAGATTGCAGAGATAGAAGCTCAAGGGCCGGTATTACAGAACATCAACCTTACAGCCACAGAGGTATGCAAAGCGCTGATGGAGTTAGATGTTCATAAAGCTACAGGTCCTGATGATATATCCCCTATGTACTTAAAAAATGCGCAAACTCAATATCAGTGGCACTAAGTATCATATTTAAAAAGTCACTGGAGTCGGGGGAAATTCCAAGATGCTGGAAACAAGCAAATGTGATACCTATCTTCAAACGGGGAAGGAGGGATATGGCTCTGAACTATAGACCAGTTTCCTTGAATAGCATAGTTTGCAAAGATATGGAGAAACTACTAAGGAAATATATCTCTCTTCACTTGGAATCCTTCAACTTTTTGTCAGTGAGGCAACATGGCTTCAGAGAAGGTAGATCAACAGTAACAAACTTATTAGAATTTTATGATGAGGTAAGCCGAATCTTACAGGAAAGAGAGGGCTGGGTAGATTGCATATTCCTGGACTTCCAGAAAGCGTCTGACACTGTTCCACGTGGGAGACTTATAAGGAAGCTGTAAGCAATGGCTAGAATAGGTGGAAATATCTTGGAATGGATAAATACTTACTTAGAAGGAAGGGAACAGAGGCTTAGAGTAAGACACTCAGGGTTCAGTTTTATGGCCACTTTTGTTCCTTGTATATGTAAATGACCTACCAGAGTCTGTAAATTCATTCATGAATATGTTTGCAGATGATGCAAAGATTGTGAAGAAAGTAGGAAACGAGAACAATGGTAGAGAACTTCAGAAGGATCTAAATAATCTGCATGAGTGGTCAGAAAAGTGGCTAATGAAATTCAATACTTCAAAATGTAAGGTAATGAGAATGGGTACAAGTGCAAGAAGACCCAAGCTTGACTATTTGGTGGCTGGAGTACAACTTCAAGAGACAGAAAATGAGAGAGATCTAGGAGTAAACATACTGGCAGATTTGTCTCCAGAAATACATATAAATGGCATAGTAAGGGCAGCATGTGCATTCTTATCAAATGTAAGGGTAGCCTTCAGGTACATGGACAAGGAAATGTTCAGAAATATTTAAGTAACCTATGTGAGGCCAAGACTCGAATATGCAGCCCCCTTTTGGAATCCGCACTTGAAAAAGCACATAGCTAAGCTTGAAAAAGTTCAAAGACATGCCACGAAACTGGTGCCAGAAATACGCAGTCTCAGTTATGATGAGAGGCTGAGGGAATAAGACTTACCATCACTCGAAGCTAGGAGATTGAGGGGGGATATGGTGA
>JAXCGZ010016992.1:252500-257500 GCA_037179515.1 Halocaridina rubra
TCTTCCTTTCAAAATTCTCAGACAAGCATCTACCCACCTTACATCCGGTCCTTTCTTTACCTCCCTCTCCACGAGACTCACTAACCTCCTTTTTGCACCATGCTTTTCACATGACTCTACATTACCTACGTGCAGCCATACCTTAAAAGCTTGCTTCTTTTCCGTCACTACTGCACACATTTGCTCATTTTTCATCACTTAGTCTTCTTCCGCACACTGCTTGGAACACTTCACGACATCCTCTTTGAAACAATCCCATTCTTCTCTCACTCCATCCTCCACTTTCTCATTCACTACATTCCACACATTCCTCAGACTAGCCTTATGCTCATTTTTTTTTCTTATTCAATGCGCTCACTTTTGGCATCACTCTCTCTTACTTCACCTCTTTTTTCCACTTTTTATCCAGTCTCTCTCTACTTCCCAATAAATAATGAACAGATATTCTACCACTAGCTCCTCTCAGTACATTCACATCCAGTACTCCTCCAATCACCCTCCTGTCCACCTCAACATAACCCATTAATGCTCTGTCAACTATTCTTCCATTATCAACTCTGCCCCATGTATACTTGTGCACATACTTATTAAATACAGTAATAGCAATCAACATCTCTCGCTCATTGCACTTTTCTATAATTTTCTCTCCACTCTCATTCCTAACAGGTACTCCATACTTTCCAATTACACCATCTACTGGCTCATTCCCTACTGTAGCATTCAGATATCCCATCTGCGACACAGTCATATTAATTCAATTTCATCTAAAATTCTTCAATTACTTCCTCACTTCTTTCACTGCAAAGACCACACACATTTAGAGACCCAGTTACTAGGGTTCAGGCTGGATCTTCCTGCCAGAATACCCCTGTATTTCTAGGCCACTTGTAGGATGAAAAATACAGAGGAGGACATTCCCAACTCCCCTGCTCCCCTGCTCAGTCGAGTTTTATGACAAGCAGAAGAACTCATTTGGTGGTTCCTTGAAATACTAAGTCCTTCTCTCTCTTTCCTCTATTTCGTTTACTAGCGATTGCCCATCTGCTCCTTTCACCCTCTCCTCCTTAACAGACTTACCTATCCTCACTCTTTTCACTTCTTTCTAAAATATATTTTATTACTTTCAAATTTCTCAGACAAGCATCTACCCACCTTACATCCACTTCTCTCTTTACCTCCCTCACCACCCGCTTTGCTAACCTCATCTTTGCACTATACCTTTCATATGCCTCTACATTACCTATCTGCAACCATACCTCAAATGTCTGCTTCTATTCAGCCACTACTGCAGTCAATGTCATTTTACCATTCAGTACCTTTCCTTTTACTGCCACAAGTTAGTCTCCTTCTACTCACTGCCTTGGCACACTTCACAAATTCCTCCTTGACACAACCCCATTCTTCTTCCACTCCATCCTAAACTTTTTATTTCACTGCATTCTACACATTCTTCACACTAGCCTTAATTTTATCTTATTCAATTCACTCACGCTTAGCACCTCTCTTCTTCTCTTGCTTTCCGTCTTATTTCACTTTTCTCGTACTTTCATTCTACTTTAAACTAAATAATGATCAGATATTCCACCACTAGCATTCTCTTGTTGACCACAACATAATCTATTAATGCTCTTTCAACTACTCTATCACTACCTACTCTGACTCATGCATACTTTTGCACATCATTCTTTTTAAATACAGTAATAGCAATCAGCATCTCTCTCAGTTTACATTTCTATTATTTTCTCTCCACTCTGACTCCTAGCAAATACTTCATACTTTTAAAGCACTTTATCCACAGGGTCATTTCCTATTCTAGCATTTCAATCTCCCATCAACACCACATTTACATTCATTCCCAAGTCTTCCAAACACTTGTTCAATTTCTTCCAAATTTCTTGTCTTTCTTCCTCACTCTTCCACTGTCAGCGCCATATTCTCTCACAATCACACAAACCTCGCATCCCAGTTTCATTTTAGTCACTATTATTCAAAATGATACTTCCTTCTTTTCCAACACACATCTATCTCTTCACTTACCAACAGAGGCATTCCCTCCTTTCATCGCCCTCTCTTGACTCCATTCACCCTACATACCACACTCCCAAATGTTACTTCACCATTCCCTGCCATATTAGTTTCACTCTGTTCACATTCAAAGACCCAATTTCTAGAGTTCTGGTTAGATCTAACCTGCCAGAATACCCCCAATCATTTTGTCGAATTTCACGATACACAGGATAACACAGAGGTGGTCTTGTTTTCCCCCGACCCCAAAATGAAAAGTAAGGGGCCAAGGACACTACCCTGAGAGACACCTGATATCACGTTTCTGAATTCACTGTAATCTCCATCTATTACCACTGTTTGGGGCCTGTTACTTAAAACCTGCACAATGATACTAAGAAAACATCTACTAACCTATGATTCTTAATTAAGAAATGAGTGCATCAAGATTTAGACGATCAAAGGTGCCACTTAAGTCTAGGCCAATCATGTGTACTTCATGACCAAAGTCCAGTGCTATTTGCAAATCTGCAGAAATTTTTAGAAACACATTACAAGTGACCGGACATTTACTAAAACCAAACTGCAGATTCAGAAAAACTCCAGCCAAGTCTGTATGAATATAGACCCAATTTACCATCAGTTGCTCGAGAACTTTAGACTTGTAGGAGTTTATATCATTGGGCGATAATCAATAGATGATGCATTTTTATTAAGATGCTTAGAGAGAGCAGTCACAATGCCAATTCTTTAAGAGGAGTGAACACATTCAGACTCGATCAATTTGCGATGTATCACTGACAATTTTGTGCCAGTAGAGCAATTTATTCAACAGAGGAATAATTCCATTAGCTTCAGTAACACCATTAGCATCCAAGTCAAGAAAACATTCAAACTCACGGGATCGAAATGTTGGGCATGTCAGTTTAGTCTCCATAACAAATTTAAGGCAAACAAAGTTTCATATCACTCTTCTTGCTATTAAAAATTTCAGCTAAAATACCTAGCTTCTCTTTTGGACGGGAAGTAAGGAGTCCAACACATATACACAATGGTGTCATTGACATATCTACACCAAATAGAGCACGTATTAAAGTGGATCACAACTTTGGTTGGTGATGTATGCCAGAAAGTGTCTCTTTAACACTATCGTTATATTATTTTTCTGCTGCAGCATAAAAAGAATGTGCCTCAGTTCTGCGTCGATTATAATTTCTCCAAGTTCAGATGTGATTGGTTTGGACTCCAAAAAATATATACTTCTCCTTTCTTCTGATTATAAAATCATGTTTAATCTTTAATGTGGAGATTCGGTGCTCTTGACATAATCCTTCTCTCAGTGATATCAACCAGAAAGATGTTCAAGGATCTTATCTTATCATCTTGATTATAAATGTATGGCCAATTAAGATCAGCAAGATTAAACAAGATGCTATCACAATCTCCCTAGGACTTGAGGTAACTATTATGAAAAAGTAATATATCTGGGAGGTTTTGATTGATTTTTACAGTGGTAGAGAGTAAACAATTAACTGATGACCCAATGGGATAACCAACTTGTGAAGTGATGGCAGCAGGAGAATCAGTTAAAAGAAGGTCAAGGGGATTACCAGACCTTCGAGTAGCTTTCATAATCCATTGCTAGTATCCAGATTCTGTTTCAAAGTCAATAGCTGCAATACCATGAAAATTAGTCACTCCCTGTGATAAGCATGAAAGTCACACACAAAAAAATATTTCATTCCATCAACCGGCTGTACAGCCGATATTTTATCAGAGAGAATTATACTTTCATCAAGGTCTGGGTTATTTTAAATGAAATCAAATATGAAAATTACTAATTCTTCCATATATTTCCATAACTTGAAGCTCATGACATTCACTTTCTGAACTTGGCTAATGATAGGCAGAGAGGCCACTGCGAATGTAAACTGCCAAACCATGAGGTCTAACAAAGGTATAATATTTCAAAAGTAAGGACTTCCAGATGCTAGGAATAAGTAGTTCACATATATGTTGCATCTGAGAGGCAAGTGTGTCTGAGCAGAACAAAAGGTCATGCTGGCCACATGTCACATGGTCACTGATATTAGCATGCAGACCACTAACATCAGTGTACAGCATACGACACTGATGTAATTCATCGAGGAAAGGGACCAGAATTTAGCTCAACATCACTCAAATAATAGTAAAAGTAGAAAAGTGCACAACATTATAGCAAATATAAACTTGATACAAATAGTAACAAAACAATATATACGAAAAAGAACTCGATATAAACATCCATAGAAGAGATATTGAAATATCGAAAGTAATTGGTCAATATGGTGTAGCCGATATACCATGTAAGGAAACACTGCCCCCATGATTGTCAAGTGAGCCGGAGAAAGGATGGCCATGATAAGCTTAGAATGGAAGCAAGAGATAAAAAAAAAAAACATAGCTATAGCAATGGAGAAGGTATTCTCATAAAAACCCACCAGGCACCCACCCCTATAAGTATGCCTGCCTATATACAAATTAAAAGAAAACATGAGAATGAAAGAGATAAAATGTGCGCTTGAGTACAGCCTCAAGCAAAAGCTCCTAAATGCAAGGCAGTGAGAGAATATGGTACAGAGGCTATGGCAAAATCCATCATCTTGGAAAGACGGCTAAATGTCGACTGCCCAGGCGTAATGTAGAGATTTTTATATTATGAGTGTGAAGGTTTTATATATATATATATATATATATATATATATATATATATATATATATATATATATATATATATATATATATATATATATATATATATATATATATATAAATATAAATATATATATATATATATATATATATATATATACATATATATATTATATATATATATATATATATATATATATATATATATATATATATATATATATATATATATATATATATATATATATATATATATTATATATATATATATATATATATATACATATATATATATATATATATAT
>JAXCGZ010016992.1:262500-277500 GCA_037179515.1 Halocaridina rubra
CTCCCTTATAGGAATTTTTCTAAGCTCCTGGTCCATCTCCTCCCGAAATACATCCTTCTCCTCCACTGTACAGCCAGTTTGTGGGGCATAGGCACATCCCACATTGACTACAGTTTCCCCCAGTCCCAGCCTTAAACTCATAATTTTGTCACTCTTTCTATTCACTCCAAGTAAGCTGTCCTTCAGATCCTTGGATAATATTACTCCTACACTATTCCTCCCTTACTCATTTGCTCCACTATAGAACAATTTGCAACCCTCACCCAGTTCCCTCACCTTATTTCCTTTCCACCTGGTCTCCTGCACACACAGCACTCCAATTCTCCTCCTCTCCATCAGGTCCACCAATTCTCGCCCCTTCATTGTCATCTTTCCCACATTAAAAGTGCCCACCCACAGCACCTCATCTGACACTCTCCCTCGAGCATGCCTCTTTAACCCAGCCCACCCATGACTGGGTAGCCCTTGCTGTCTTTCCGGAGGGGTCATGCGAAGCCCCAACGCGTTGCCTATGGGAAACGCCCTAGTATGGTGACTATTCTCGTTATCTGTACTGGCCATATTTTGGTTCTGGCAAATTTTTAAAACCGGATACCCTTCCTGCCGCCAACCCTCCCCATTTACCCGGGCTTGGAACCGGCACCAAGCTGAGGCTGCCTTGCCCCCTCAGTGGCTGGGTTTTATATATATATATATATATATATATATATATATATATATATATATATATATATATATATATATATATATATATATATATATATATATATATATATATATATATATAATATATATATATATATATATATATATATATATATATATAACACATATATATATATATATATATATATATATATATATATATATATATATATATATATATATATATATATATATATATATATATATATATATATATATATATAGTAAGGAAGCCCATCAGTGAAACAAAACTTATAAAACAATGCTATATTTCGGATCCTAACTGGATCCCTTCTAGGGATCCAGTTAGGATCCGAAATATAGCATTGTTTTATAAGTTTTGTTTCACTGATGGGCTTCCTTACTATTTAGTGCTGTATGCTAACAGTTTGTACTTATTTATATATATATATATATATATATATATATATATATATATATATATATATATATATATATATATATATATATATACTGTATATATATATATATATATATATATATATATATATATATATATATATATATATATATATATATATATATATATATATATATATATATATATATATATATATATATATATATATATATATATATATATATATATATATATATATATATATATATATATATATATATATATATATATATATATATATATATATATATATATATATATATATATATACTGTATATATATATATATATATATATATATATATATATATATATATATATATATATATATATATATATATATATATATATATATATATATATATATATATATATATATATATATATATATATATATATATATATATATATATATATATATATATATATATATATATATATATATATATATATATATATATATATATATATATATATATATATATATATATATATATATATATATATATATATATATATATATATATATATATATATATATATATATATATATATATATATATATATATATATATATATATATATATATATATATATATATACTGTATATATATATATATATATATATATATATATATATATATATATATATATATATATATATATATATATATATATATATATATATATATATATATATATATATATATATATATATATATATATATATATATATATATATATATATATATATATATATATATGTATATATATATATATATATATATATATATATATATATATATATATATATATATATATATATATATATATATATATATATATATATATATATATATATATATATATATATATATATATATATATATATATATATATATATATATATATATATATAAGCAAATCAGCACATTACCATATGTGAAAACATGAATCCTATTTTACCCCAACTAGGACTCAAACCTAGGACACATAATTACTGTGCTAAGCTGCTACTAACTATACCACAGAAGGTCTAAAAGGGTAACAAACCATACAGCTTTATATGCTATACTAGGAATGAACGTATTCTATCTGAATGCCACTCTGTTCATATTACAATTTCCCCCAACCTCACTCGTGGCTTCGTTTTTGCATTTAATTCAAATCTCAATGTAATTAACAAACAAACAAACAAACATTTAATTTCATTGTACAATGGCTATTAATTTACAAAATTAAGAGTAACTTGTAAGCAGGTATGTAACTAAACTAATAAGTAAGAGGGTAATACATACAGTTAAAATAGATATAGCTTTCCTAGAAAAATAATAATACTGTAATAATTTTTTTTAACAATAATGTTAATTATCTTCTTCTTCTTCCTCTATTTGCGTTCCCATTTTCATATGGGGTCGCATCTCTTCACTAGTCGTCTCCACTGGTTCCGGTCCATCACTTGCTCCTCCTCCAGCTGTCTCTCTCTGAGATCCTCCTTTAGTCGGTCCTTCCACCGTAGTTTAGGTCTTCCTCGTCTACGTCTGCCCTCCACGTCCATCTCCATCACTCTCACACCCACGTAGTCTTCTTCTCTCCTCTTCACATGACCGAACCACTGTAATCTCCTCTCCTGCGCTTTCTCCGACGCCTCCACCACCTTCGCTGTACCTCTGATCCGGTCATTTCGTATCCTGTCCTCCCTCGTCACCCCACACATCCACCTCAGCAATCTCATTTCTGCGACATCTATCTTCCTTTCTTGAGCCTTTTTCACCGGCCACGTCTCCACTCCGTACAGCAACGCTGGTCTCACAACTGACTTGTACACATTTCCTTTCACTCTAGCACTGATTTTCTTGTCACATAGCACCCCTGATGTTCTCTTCCAGCTGTTCCACGCTACCTGGATCCTATGATCAATCTCTCACTCTAGGTCTCCATCCTTCGTTACGTAGGAGCCGAGGTATTTGAAGGCGTCCGCCTTTGGGAGCTTGTGGTCTTGCATGAACAGGTCACCTCCTTGTGTCACATTGCACTCCAAGTACTCCGTTTTCTGTCTGCTCACCTTCAGTCCGTAATCCTCCAGCAAACCCCTCCATAGCTCCAACCTCTCTTGCAATTCTTCAAGGCTCTCGGAGACCAAAACAATATCGTCTGCAAAGAGCATGCTCCATGGTGCCTCCTTTGTCACTTCCTCCACCATCACATCCATGAGAAGGTTAAATAGATAGGGGCTAAGAGCTGATCCCTGATGGAGTCCAACTTTCACCTGAAAAGGCTCTGTAGTGCCAACTGTACTTCTTACTCTTGTTGTGGCTTCCCTGTATATGTCCTGAACTATCTTGACATACTTCTCCTTCACTCCCTTCGACCTCATACTCCTCCACACCTCGCTTCTCGGGACCCGATCATAAGCTTTTTCCAGGTCAATAAACACCATGTACAGCCCTCTTTGCTTATCTCTATATTTTTCCATTGTCTGCCTCATTGCGAATACTGCATCCATTGTTCCTCGACCTTTCATAAAACCAAACTGCTCACTACAAACTTCTGTCTCCTCCCTCAGCCTTTTATCCAACACTCTTTCCAGCAGTTTCATAGTGTGAGATGTTAGCTTAATTCCTCTATAGTTGTTGCAACTCTGGATGTCTCCTTTTTCTTTGAAAATCGGTACCATTATACTATCTCTCCACTCGTTCGGGATAGTCTCTTCCTTCATCACCATGTTCAGGAACTTTGTCAGCACCCGTATCCCTTCTTCGCCCAAACTCTTCCATACCTCTGCAGGAATCTGGTCTGGCCCTACTGACTTTCCATTTTTCATCTTCTTCAACGCTTCTCTGACTTCCGCCTCACTCACAGGGTCTACCTCTCCCTCCATTCCCACTCCTTCACCTCTTCGTATTCTTGGATTTTCCTGATTTAGAAGTTCTTCGTAGTAGTCCCTCCACCGCATTTTAATCATGTCGGGGTTAGTAAGCACTCTTCCGTTCTTATCCTTGATTTGCTTTATTGATGTTAGGTCCTTTGTCGATCTGTTCCTTTCTTTTGCTAACTTATAGATTCTCTATTGTCCCTCCTTTGTTTCAAGGTTCTCATACATATCCTGCAGTGCTGCTGCACGCGCCTGTGCTACAGCCCTCTTCGCCTCCTTATTTGCATCTTTCAACATAGCTTTACGCTCCTCTGTTCTTTCCTTGTCGTAAGCTTTCTTCATCTCTTTCTTCTTTTCTATCTTCTCTTTGCAATTTGAGGACCACCACCAAGACTCTTTTCCGTTTCTCGGCTTCTTTCCAGATGACTTTCCGAGGACTTCCTCTGCTGTACTCCTGATCACTTCACTGTTCCTTTTCCACCACTGATCCACCTCCTCTGCCTCTTCTATCCTTTGTAGTGCTTTCCTCTTGAACTCCTGCCGCACCACCTCATCCTTGAGTTTCCACCACTTGATCCTAGGTTCTCCCCTCTCGACCCTGGTCCTTTGCGTCCTTACAACCAGCTTCGCCACAACTGGGCTGTGCTGCGCTCCCACACTCTCTCCTTGTAGTACTTTGCAGTCTTCTGCTTCTCGGATGTTTTCTCTTCGATACAGGAGGAAGTCGATTTGACTCTCTCTGGGACCACTTCTGTATGTCTGGTAGCTGTTTTTCATGAAGAACGTGTTCAGGATCGCCATGTCAAATGCTATGGCAAAATCCAGTACGCTCTCCCCCTCCTGGTTTTTCACTCCAGTACCTTTGCCTCCATGAACTCGTCTCACTCCATCATTGTCATGTCCTATATGCCCGTTTAAGTCGCCGCCCACGACACACCTCTCCCCCGGCGGGATCTCCCTCTGTACTTCGTCCATTTCTTGCCAGAACGTTTCCTTCTCTGCATCATCACACCCAACTTGGGGGGCATATGCGCTGATCACGTTTATTGCTTGCTGACCATATACCAACTTGATCCTCAAAATCCTGCTGCTCTTCCTCACCACCTCCACCAGCTCCTCCTTGGTTTGGGGGTCTAGCACCACACCCACTCCATTTCTTCCTCTCTCATCTGCTCCACTGTATATCAACTTGTAGCCTCCACCCAAATCTCGCGCTTTATTTCCTTTCCATCTTGTCTCTTGTACACACAGTATGTTAATCTTCCTTCTCTCCATCAAAATCCGCAACTTCTCTTCCTCTACCGGTCATGCTACCGATGTTAAGAGTAGCAATCCTCAGGGTATGGACTCGCTTCTTTAGCCGCACCCATCCATATTGATGCGGTAACCCTCGTCCAGTTTCAACAGAGGTCGGGCTCCTCTGTGCGTCGCGTGAGCGGGGTACGCCCTGGCCATCTTCGGTATTCTCGCGACTGCTATCCATGGGTTTTGGCAAAAGGGTTTTACAGCCGGATGCCCTTCCTACTGTTAATAATAAAGTAGTAATAATAACATTCGATACAGGATCGTCATTATCGGCATCATCACCATATTTGTTCTTAATTAGTTCTTAACTAAGAGAACAAAGAAGGCGATATCAGTTTACATATATGAGTGGTTAATGTTAAGGGAATATGCATTAAGTCATTAAGTTTAATTAGTGTGAACAGCAGCTATTAGTCCAAAAGAAAACTACATTGTTTGCCTTTGAAAGCTGTGAAGGAGAATTCATTTTTAAAATGTTCTGGAATATGTTCCAGAGTGTTGTCCTTTTAATAGTGGTCATCTTTGAACCTGTTTCTGCGTTTGTTCTCTGAATAAAGAGCTCACTACTCTGTCTTGTGATGGTTCTCCTTATATCCCTAACTGTTTTTTAAATTAAATAGCCAGCTATGATAATGATGGCTCAAAATTTTGTATACAAAAAACATAGATAGCATAGCCAACCTTGTTTTCTGCCATCAGCCGCCCAAGTTTTTTGAGAGCTGGTGTGATATGGTCATATTTTCTTATTCCTCCCAGGGCAACTCAAGCTGCAAAATCAATACGCTTGTGTATTCTGTTTATCTGAGTCTTAGTGGTAGCTCCCCATACAGTTGTGCAATCATTAATGTGACTTAGGGCTAGGGATTCAACAACCATTATTCGAGTGGTTTCCTCAAAATTGTCTTTTATACATGATAAGTACATTAGTGTTCCTGTAGCCTTTTGCATACTTTATCTATATGGGAATCAAACAACATATAGTTATCAAAGTGAATTCCTAGATATTTGACTGCATTGCTAAGTGTAATGATATTGCCGCAAAAAAAAAATTTTGTGTTTCCTGGAATTTGTGCTATACGGTAACTTGAGCCAATAAACATGCATTGCATTTTACATTCGTTAATTAACAGCCCAATTTCTCGAAAATAGGTTTTAATATTTGACAGTGTTTTCTGCTCTTAAGGTTAGCTCTGAGTGATTATTGATATCATCTCTAAGGAGTAGTTGAGTGTCATCTGCATATTGTACAACTAGACAGTTAGAAATGAGAGAAGATAGATCATTTTCGTAAATGGAGAAGAGGATAGGACCAAGTACTGATCCTTGTAGAACACCAAATGATGCATTTTCTGGAATAGAGATAATGCTGTTAAGACGGATAGACTGCTTGTGATTAGAGAGATACTCTGTAAACCAGCTCGGGTCAGTATTTAGGTTAGCACAGTTATTAATAAGAATTTCATGGTTTACACTGTCGAAGGCTTTAGATAAATCTAATAATACAAGCAGAGAGATTTTTTTTATATCGATATTATGTTGAATTCTATTTGTAACTTTGAGGAGTTTCCGTCGAGAGTTTCGGTCTGAAACCATGTTGGGTAATATCTAATAGTCTATTTGTCTCTAGATATGACATAAGTTGGCATGCAACAATTCTTTCTAATATTTTAGAGAAAATGGGTACCAGGGAAATGGGACGATAGTTTGTCACATCTCTGTCTCCTTTTATATGAAGAGGAATTACATGTGATTTTTCCAAGAGTCAGGAAACCTTTTAGTAACAATGGAAGTGTTCATAATATGTAGAATATAAGATACAATCATGGGTAGAGCATCTTTGATGAATTGAAATGGTATACCATCTGGACCATAAGAGCCAGAGTTTCTTAGGCTCTTTATGGTAAGAATTAGGGTAGCACAATCGACAGAATTGATCTTGAAGTAATCTCTTATGTTTACATTGGAAGAATTGTCATTTAAGTAATTATTCATGCTCACTGAGTTGATGTTTTCTTGTGTTTTCTCATATGTATTTTTCCCAACGTTAGCAAAATAGTTATTAAAGATATCAGCTTAGTCTCTTAACTCGGTTATATGTTCATTGCTTTCTGATGTAGTCTTTCCATTTGGTATCATGCTTCTTATCACTTTCCATGTTACCGCTGTATCATGTCTAGAGTCATTAAATTGTTTTTTGTAAAAGATTTTTTTACTTATATCAATGAGGGATCTGAAACGTTTCCTTTCTACTTTATAACGTTCACAGAGAGTCATATCATATCTATTCATTTTTAGCTCCTTTTTATTTTATTTTTTATTTTCGTTGCCTCTTTGATGTCGTTAGTTAGCCAGGGGGCTGAGGGCCGGGTTATTTTTCTTGTTAAAATGGGTGCACAACTATCTAAGCATTCACGGAGGACTTTTGTTAGAATTTCAACGTGCAAATCGACGTTATCTGTGTTTATTATGCCATTAAGTACATTTCTGTTGTTGATTAATGCTTCACAAAAGACATCAGGGGAATAATTTTTTAGATACTGGAATGTCTTGAAGAGAGGCTTTCATTTGGGCATGTTTATGTTTAGCATAGCAATGTTGAGCTCGTGATCTGCAATTAGGGATCAACAATAATCAAATAAGCACATTACCATATGTGAAAACATGTATCATATTTTACCCCGGCTGGGACTTGAATAATGTACCAATGACTACCAACTACACCACAGAAGGTGTAAAAAGGAAACAAACCTTACAGTTTTATCTTCTATACTAAGAATGAGCGCATCCAATCTGAATGCCACTCTGTTCATTTCCCCCAACCTCACTCGTGGCTTTGTTTTCACATTTAATTCAAATCTCAATCTAATTAGGGATCTACAATAATCAAATAAGCACATTACTATATGTGAAAACATGAATCATATTTTACCCCGACGTTCCTATTATATCAGATAAAGTTGTAGGCTTGTTTCCCTTTTAGACCATCTATGGTTTAGTTGGAAGCGCATTGGCGCAGTAGTTATGTGCCCTAGGTTCGAGTCCCTGTCAGTGTGAAATAAGATTCATGTTTTCACATATGGTTATGTGCTTATTTGATTATTGTTGACTCCTAATTAGACTGAGATTTGAACTCATGCACAAATGAAGCCACGAGTGAGGTTGGGGGAAACTGAAATATGAACAGAGTGGTATACAGATGGAATACGTTCATTCTTAGTATAGTAGATAAAGCTGTAAGGGGTGTTTCCCTTTTAGACATTCTGTGGTGTAGTTGGTAGCATATTGGTACAGTAATTATGTGTCCTAGCTTCGAGTCCCAGTGGGGTAAAATTTTATTCATGTGTCACATATGGTAATGTGCTTATTTGATTATTGATGATCCCTAATTATATATAGATTTTAATTACATGCGAAAACGAAGACACGAGTGAGGTTGGGAGAAAATGTAATATGAACAGAGGGGCATTCAGATAGAATGCGTTCATTCCTATTATAGTAGATAAAGCTGTAAGAATTATTTTCCTTTTAGACCTTCTGTGGTGTAGTTGGTATCACCTTGGTACAGTAATTATGTGTCCTAGGTTCAAGTCCCAGTTGGGTTAAAATATGATTCATATATATATATATATATATATATATATATATATATATATAATATATATATATATATATTATATATATATATATATATTATATATATATATATATATATATATATATATATATATATATATATATATATATATATATATATATATATATATATATTATATATATATATATATATATATATATATATATATATATATATATATATATATATATATATATATATATATATAATATATATATATATATATATATATATATATACACACACAATCGAATTGTGCATTTCCTATCACAAAGCTAATTTTCCATATTTTTTTTTTTTTGCAGCATAAGTACACAAAGAGAGCCGGATTGCTATCTGAGCCCTTAACAGTAGAGCTTGGTTTGTTCTTAGACGAAGCTTTACTCAAGACATTCTCCAAATATCTCAGATCAGAGGATGAATTGGTCGATCTGGTTCTGGGACTTGTTAATAACGTAAGTATATGTTGAATGTGTAATCAAAGACATATCGAATGTTTTTCTTTTATACGTTGTGTGTCTATTTTCAAAGTATCTCTCTCTCTCTCTCTTCTCCTCTCTCTCTTCTCTCTCTCTCTCTCTCTCTCTCTCTCTCTCTCTCCCTCTCTCTCTCTCTCCTCTCTCTCTCTCTCCTCTCTCTCTCTCTCTCTCTCTCTCTCTCTTCTCTCTCTCTCTCTCTCTCTCATTTCTCTATTTGTTTTTTTTCTTTCTTTTTCGCTCACTCGCTCGCTCATGCTGTTTAATTGCCTATATATTCATGTAGACAGATAGATAACTGACACAAAGATAGATAAATATATATAGATATAGCTATGTAAACATACATGTGATAGCTACATAAAAAATCATAAACATAATGAGACAGACAAATGGATTGATAAATTAATATACTTACAAATAGACACATAAGAATAGTATTTAAGTGTGTCTTATGTACGAAACAGTCACACGAATAATATAAGTAAGCATCATTATCATCTAATCAAGTAGTCTTACTCAAACTCTCAGTATGAGTGTAACCACTATCATTTCATACCGTTTTATGTTACAATTAGTCCCAATGAGAATGGGGGTGGACACAGTTATAGTAGAGATGGAAGAGTAAACCTAGATGCCCTTCCCAACGCCTTATGGTGGTTTTGAATTTGCGTTAACCAGGCTTGTCCGGACTCGCGTGCTCTATCACTCACCTTCCGAGGCCCCAACGTAATCACTGTAATTACAAACCCAATTACTTCCAACAGGTGCAATCGCTTTACCGACACCCATCTTTGGGCAGAACGGTTCACCTGACCATCACCCACCTGCGCATCCTAAAGGTGCAGCCTACTGACCTGCCTACCCATAGAGGCGATAGGATACAACTCCTGAAGGCCTTCTGCGAGTATAACCAGAGAAATAATGATCCAGATGATAATAACCCCGAACACTGGGATATTGGCGTTTATCTCTCAGGGTGAGTAGCAATACATTCACAACCAAATAGTCCCAAGCTCGATTCCATGATGGTGATTTACACTGAATTTTTAGGTGAACAAAAGTTTATTTCTATTAACACAAAACTCTACCGTAATGTGAAACAAACGTGGATTTTATACCAATAAGCCCTAAGCATTAATGAAACACACACATACACACACACGCACGAATAAATCATACTATAACTAACGTACAAACAAACAAACCTAACTATCTCAATTAACCCTCACCTGCAATATCTGCTAACTTACATGCTTTGCCACTAATCTCTCTATTCCTCGGAGAAGATAAATATTATCTCTAATCCCCAAAGTGAAATTTAATCCTAGCCTCTGGGGAAGTAAATCCTCTTAGCATAATGGAATCAAAACACTGTCAAGGGAAGTGTTAAATTTACTCCTCAAATAGAGGGAGGATCATTGTCCAATATAAATGAAAAGAACAAAAAAGATGAATGGCATTGAATATTATAAATGATAGAATCATATATATAAGAAACTATGAAATATATGCATATATATATATATATATATATATATATATATATATTATATATATATATATATATATATATATATATATATATATATGCATTATTGTATATATATATATATATATATATATATATATATATATATATATATATATATATATATATATATATATATATATATATATATATATATATATATATATATATATATATATATATATATATATATATATATATATATATATATATATATATATATATATATATATATATATATATATATATATGTATATATATATATATATATATATATATATATATATATATATATATATATATATATATATATATATATATATATATATGTGTGTGTGTGATTACCTAATTGTGATTACCTAATTGTGTTTACGGGAAAGAGCCCAAAGCTCGTATCTTCCCGTCTCCTGATCGGTTCCATTTTTAGACTTAGTGATACTTATCATACCTGTCCTTAAAACTATGGATTGAGGTAGCATTAACTACCTCCTCGCTTAGCGAATTCCAATTATCAACTACTCTTACACTGAAAAAGTATTTCCTTACATCCTGCAAACAAGTTTTCTTCCGAAGCTTCAAACTATGACCTCTAGTTCTAGAGCCAGCCATATCGAAATATCGATCCCTATCCACTCTATCATAACCATGAAGGAATTTAAAGACTGTCACCATATCCCCCCTTACTCTTCTAGCTTCGAGTGATGGCAAGTCTAATTCCCTCAGCCTCTCATCATAACCGAGATTGCGTATTTCTGGCACCAGTTTCGTGGCATGTCTTTGAACTTTTTCAAGCTTAGCTATGTGCTTTTTCAAGTGCGGATTCCAAAAGGGGGCTGCATATTCGAGTTTTGGCCTCACATAGGTTACATAAATATTTCTGAACATTTCCTTGTCCATGTGCCTGAAGGCTACCCTTACATTTGATAAGAATGCATATGCTGCCCTTACTACGCCATTTATATGTATTTCTGGAGACAAATCTGCCAATATGTTTACTCCTAGATCTCTCTCATTTTCTGTCTCCTGAAGTTGTACTCCAGCCACCGAGTAGTCAAGCTTGGGCCTTCTTGCACTTGTACCCATTCTCATTACCTTACATTTTGAGGTATTGAATTTCATTAGCCACTTTTCTGACCACTCATGCAGATTATTTAGATCCTCCTGAAGTTCTCTACCATTGTTCTCGTTTTTTACTTTCTTCACAATCTTTGCATCATCTGCAAACATATTCATGAATGAATTTACAGACTCTGGTAGGTCATTTACATATACAAGGAACAAAAGTGGCCCTAAAACTGAACCCTGTGGAACTCCACTACTAACTCTTCTCCATTCAGACACTGAGTGTCTTACTCTAACCCTCTGTTCCCTTCCTTCTAAGTAAGTTTTTATCCATTCCAAGACATTTCCACCTATTCTAGCCATTGATTGCAGCTTCCTAATAAGTCTCCCATGTGGAACAGTGTCAAACGCTTTCTGGAAGTCTAGGAATATGCAATCTGCCCAGCCCTCTCTTTCCTGTAAGATTTGGCTTACCTCATCATAAAATTCTAATAAGTTTGTTACTGTTGATCTTTCCTTCTCTGAAGCCATGTTGCCTCACTGACAAAAAGTTGAAGGATTCCAAGTGAAGAGAGATATGTTTCCTTAGTAGTTTCTCCATAAGTTTGCAAACTATGCTGGTCAAGGAAACTGGTCTATAGTTCAGAGCCGTATCCCTCCTTCCCTTTTTGAAGATAGGTATCACATTTGCTTGTTTCCAGCATCTTGGAATCTCCCCCGACTCCAATGACTCCTTAAATATGATACTTAGTGCCACTGATATTGTGTTTGCGCATTTTTTAAGCACATGAGGGGATATGTCATCAGGACCTGTAGCTTTATGAACATCTAAATCCATCAGCGCTTTGCATACCTCTGTGGCTGTAAGGTTGATGTTCTCTAATACCGGCCCTTGAGCTTCTATCACTGCAATCTGAGGGGGTGGGGTATTTTCTACTGTAAATACTGACTGAAACTCCTTGTTCAATTCTTTGCAGATCTCTTCGTCCGTCTCAGTGATGCTTCCATCCGCTCTCTTTAGCCTTAAAACCTGTTCTTTTACCTTCAGTTTTCCTCTGATAAAGCTGTGGAAAAGCTTGGGATTTTCTTTAGCCTTCCTGGTGATGTCCCTCTCATAATCTTTCTCTGCCTCTCTCCTTTTACTTAGGTAGTCGTTTCTTGCTCTTTTGTAGGTTTGCCAGGCATTTATGTTTTTTCTCCTCCTATACCTTTTCCAGCATTTGTCTCTCCACTCCTTAGCTCTTTTACACCCATTATCGAACCATTTCTCTCTGGCATGAATTACACCTACTTTGGTGACAGGTATGCAGCAATCTACTATCTTCCCATATTTCTCACAAAAGATGTCATACATTTCTTGTGTGTGTGTGTGTGTGTGTGTGTGTGTGTGTGTGTGTGTGTGTGTGTGTGTGTGATTACCTAATTGTGATTACCTAATTGTGTTTACGGGAAAGAGCCCAAAGCTCGTATCTTCCCGTCTCCTGATCGGTTCCATTTTTAGACTTAGTGATACTTATCATACCTGTCCTTAAAACTATGGATTGAGATAGCATTAACTACCTCCTCGCTTAGCCAATTCCAATTATCAACTACTCTTACACTGAAAAAGTATTTCCTTACATCCTGCAAACAAGTTTTCTTACGAAGCTTCAAACTATGACCTCTAGTTCTAGAGCCAGCCATATCAAAATATCGATCCCTATCCACTCTATCATAACCATGAATGAATTTAAAGACTGTCACCATATCCCCCTCACTCTTCTAGCTTCGAGTGATGGTAAGTCTAATATATATTTATATATATATATATATATATATATATATATATATATATATATATATATATATATATATATATATATATATATATATATATATATATATATATATATATATATATATATATATATATATATATATATATATATATATATATATATATATATATATATATATATATATATATATATATTTATATATATATATATATATATATATATATATATATATATATATATATATATATATATATATATATATATATATATATATATATATATATATATATATATATATATATATATATATATATATATATATATAATGGCTGCAATCCCCCATGTAAGGGGGTGGCCAATCCAAAAAAAATCATAAGTTACACATACCTCGATAACTCCCCTTAGTTCCTTGAGTATAGAGGGTTGTCACAATACATGCATAATTTTTTGTTGCTTGCATATATATATATATATATATATATATATATATATATATATATATATATATATATATATATATATATATATATATATATATATATATATATATATATATATATATATATATATATATATATATATATATATATATATATATATATATATATATATATATATATATATATATATATATATATATATATATATATATATATATATATATATATATATATATATATATATATATATATATATATATATATATATATATATATATATATATATATATATATATATATATATATATATATATATATATATATATATATATATATATATATATATATATATATATATATATATATATATATATATATATATATATATATATATATATATATATATATATATATATATATATATATATATATATATATATATATATATATATATATATATATATATATATATATATATATATATATATATATATATATATATATATATATATATATATATATATATATATATATATATATATATATATATATATATATATATATATATATATATATATATATATATATATATATATATATATATATATATATATATATATATATATATATATATATATATATATATATATATATATATATGCATATATATATTTGTGGGCATGCAGGCATCTTAATGTGCATGAATACATGTATTGACAGTGTGTATGCATGTATGGATGCGAGCGTGCGCGTGTACGTGTGTGTGTGTGTGTA
>JAXCGZ010016993.1:0-2500 GCA_037179515.1 Halocaridina rubra
GCAGTTACAGATGCCAGATGTAGGATCATTTTCTGGCACTATATATACTTTCACACTTCAAGGATAGATAAATACAATTCGTACTTATGAATATATCACATAATTGGATAGTATCCTTAATACACTAAAACAATGCAATAGTAATTAAAAATAAGGATGACAAAATAATAAATAAAATTGCACAAAGTAGCAACTCGCCATGAATCAACGTTGGGCCCCTGGCGGTGAGTGGTCAAACCAAGCGACGCAACAGCTGAGCAAGATGCCAACGGAGATTTTTTCTCTTTTGATATCGACAAGCATTTATTTTTATTATTTTGATACCGAATCGTTTCAAAATTACAATAAAATGTGTTTGTTAAGGTAGCTGTAAATAAATATAATAATATTAATAATAATAATAATAATAATAATAATAATAATAATAATAATAATAATAATACAACTACGACTAATAATAATAAACTCCCTCTTACACGAAAATATTTAAAATATAATTATATAAGATATTCACATAATTCTTAATATATGCAACACTGGATAACATTATCAGCAGTTATAATAACACATTCAGTGTATTCATCCTCACGAAATTCATCATGCGGTTTTCGTGTAAACCTAGGCACGTCCAAGACTGAGAGACTTAGGTACGAATAATCTTCAAAAACGCGGGAATTTTATGATTTCTTGTCCAATAAAATATATACTAACTTCTTTCTTTAGACTGTTTCATTATGACTAGACAATTTCATCTAGCGCAACAGTTAGTTAGTAAGAGAGAGAGAGAGAGAGAGAGAGAGAGAGAGAGAGAGAGAGAGAGAGAGAGAGAGAGAAGAGAGAGGAGAGAGAGAGAGAGAGAGAGAGAGAGAGAGAGATGGTCTTTCTGCGATGTGTTTAACAAAAATGGGTCAAAAACATTTTCCAAAAACAGTTATTCTCTTTAAGAGAGCAGAAATACTTCAAATATCGTAAAAACACGAGAGAGAGAGAGAGAGAGAGAGAGAGAGAGAGAGACCGAGGAGAGAGAGAGAGACGAGGAGAGAGAGGAGAGAGAGAGAGGAGAGAGAGAGAGCGTGTTTCAAGTAGTTTTCAAAATAATTGACTCACATGATGATATATACAGTTTTAAGAGTCATAAATTCACCAAATATTGAGACAAAAATTAGTTTATTTTATGAATTTGAGACCAGGACGGGCCAAAAAAAAAAATATATATATAATAATAATAATAATAAACCTGCCCTCATCGGACCTGGACACGAAGAATACATAAAGAGAAATAGAGATGGGGAGTGTTGTGACTTGACAGATGTTTATATTTCATGGTCCGGATATAAATCGAAATATAGTCATTTATTCTTTCTATTTAATAGTCCCCAGCACTAGTCTGACTGTGCCCACCCCCATAATGGGGACTAATACATTAATAATGTTACTCCCATTGGCAGAGTGCGACAGTCGGAAAGTAGCAAGCCTGACTAGCCCCTGTGTTATCCCGCCGAAGGGCGTTAGTAAGGGCATCCAAGCTTACTTCTCCGGCTTCAACATGTTTGTTGTGTTCATCCCCATTCGAATGGCGATGAACTGTGGCACATGGAAATGGAAAATATTAAGTAACTATATGTAGATGATTAAAACAATAAAACAAAAATAACAAATGGAGCAAATAGAAAACAAATAAGGAAAAGTAGAAAAAAACTACATAACACGTAAAGATATTTACCAATTTTATGAGATTTCCTCAAAAAGTAATATAGTTGCTACGTTCATCCAACGCTCATTATTTTCAAAAAAGATTTTCATATTTTATTTTGGACACCGTAAATACTGGAACAAAATGAATCTTTTTACAGAAATTTTTATGAGTAGATATAGACAAAAAAACAACTACAATTTAAGTTTATACAATAAGTTAACAAAATCAGACACAAACAAAATTAGCAAATTTCGATTTTATCTCTCTCTCTCTCTCTCTCTCTCTCTCTCTCTCTCTCTCTCTCTCTCTCTCTCTCTCTCTCTCTCTCTCTCTCTCTCTCTCTCTCTCTCTCTCTCTCTGTATGTATGTATGTATGTATGTATGTATGTATGTATGTATGTATGTATGTATGTATGTATGTATGTATGTATGTATGTATGTATGTATGTATGTATGTATGTATGTATGTATGTATGTATGCATGCATGCATGCATGCATGCATGCATGCATGTATCTATCTATCTATATATATATATATATATATATATATATATATATATATATATATATATATATAATATATATAAAGAAGAAGAAGAAGAAGAAGAAGAAGAAGAAGAAGAAGAAGAAAAAGAAGAAAAAGAAGAAAAAGAAGAAGAAGAAGAAGAAGAAGGAGGAGGAGGAGGAGGAGGAGGAGGAGGAGGAGGAGGAGAAAATCACAAGTAAAGCTTCCTAGTACACTGAAGACTAACAACACCAAAGACTTCTCACAAACAGAGACTTACATGGAAAGACATATTTAC
>JAXCGZ010016993.1:7500-37500 GCA_037179515.1 Halocaridina rubra
TGGTATATAGGATAAACAGTAATCTCAGCATTTATACACGAAAATATAAATATATGTTCATACGAACAATACTATAACCATGCAAAAAAATAAATAAAATCGAATAAATACAAATCCATAAACACATGCTTAGGCAAACAGGGATGGAATCATACACGAAAGTGCACACGCCTAAGGAAAATAAAAAATCCCATTCATAGCTACTTGAGTACACCAAAAAGTATACAACGTACATTTCACCACTTTTTATTACTAATATTAAAAAACTAAAACAACAAAAACAATAATAATAATAAAAACAACCACAAACACAACGCAGATACATAAACAAATAAATAAACAAATAAATAAGGGATGCTGCGCAGGAAGTCAATATTTTTCTGAAGCTCCACTAACCATGGCCGGGTGATCAGGAGATTTATATCAACATTTAACAATACTGTTAATTGAAAATATCTGTCAATGTCAAGTTGACAAACATACGATAAAAAAATAAAAAAAATTACAAGTGTGGATTGCTCTGATTACTTGGGAAGTACAGGAAGTACTCAGTCACCTGCCAACCCCCCCCCCCCTCCAAGAAAAAAAAAAGATTCCCCGCAAAAAAATAAAAATAATAATAAAATAAAATAAAATAAAAATCAATGTTAAAGATTGATCGTCTTGGGAGAGGTTCTTTCGAGTTCAACCAAAACTATCAGTATAGCGTGAAATTATTATGCTAGACAGCAGGTACTACAGATAGACAGGTAGACATTCTCTCTCTCTCTCTCTCTCTCTCTCTCTCTCTCTCTCTCTCTCTCTCTCTCTCTCTCTCTCTCTCTCTCTCTCTCTCTCTCTCTCTGTGAGACAACATATTCTTGTGGCACGCTCATCTTACCGAGTTCTGATAAGAACTTGTATCTGACGTGTTTCCTTTTCCACCCAAATTACTTGAAATTTTTTTATTCATTTCTTGTCATTTCACTTTTGATACCACCGCGAGAGGAGGAGATAAGGACGCACAATAATAAACTAAATATTTGAAAATTAACTTTACAAGTTGAACGTTAAAATGCAAATAACACACACACACACACACACACACACACACACACACACACACACACACACACACACACGCACGCACGCACGCACGCACGCACGCACGCACGCACGCACGCACGCACGCACGCACGCACGCACGCACACACACACACACACACACACACACACACACACACACACACACACACACATATATATACTAACAGGCAACATGCCAAGTACAAAACCCTTCTCATGGTAAAACTTAAACTGACAACCAATAGAATGTCATCCTTTATTTCGGTTTCCACCAATAAGCAACACCGATAAGGGATGTGGGAGGAGCTTCGACCATATAAAAATGAACTGATTATTTAGTAAAACAAATGAACCACCTACGGGCCGCCCTTTGGACAAGGGCCCGTGCCAACATAAGGTTGGCTTCAATCTCATAGAAAGAAAGATGAGTAAAACTGAGTATGTTTGTACTTACCGAAGTATGCTAGCGCCCCCTCGGCTTGTTCAGGGCTAAGGGCCTCCGCCTCCTCCTCCTTCAGAGCAGGAAAAGTCACACCCCAATCAGCGTTGTCGTAACCTAAAGGAAAAAAAATGTATTTAATATAAAACGTTGAATAAAATAAGCAAAAATTAATAATAACATATATAACAGTAAAAAAAAAAATGAACTGGATCTGGGTCCTCCTGGGTGGGAGAAAGGTTCTACATCCAATGGTATGTAAAAGTACTGGCTAACAAAGTCCCAAAAAAACACGAGAATATTTAGGAAAGCAGACTTACATTTACTAGTAAAGTACAAAAACCTCGTCATTTTCAATTACATTACAAATAAATAAAGTACGCAATTACATTGAAAATAATGTACGAAGTTACATTACAAATAATGTACGCAATTACATTATAAATAAATAATGTACGCAATTACATTATAAATAATGTACGCAATTACAGAACAAATAAATAATGTACGCAATTACATTATAAATAAATAATGTACGCAATTACATTATAAATAAATAATGTACGCAATTACATTACAAAGAAATAACGTACGCAATTACATTACAAATAAATAATGTACGCAATTACATTATAAATAAATAATGTACGCAATCACATTATAAATAAATAATGCACACAATTACAGAACAAATAAATAATGCATGCAATTACATTATAAATAATTAATGTACGCAATTACATTATAAATAAATAATGTACGCAATTACATTATAAATAAATAATGTACGCAATTACAGAACAAATAAATAATGTACGCAATTACATTATAAATAAATAATGTACGCAATTACATTATAAATAAATAATGTATGCAATTACATTAAAAATAAATAATGTATGCAATTTCATTATAAATAAATAATGTGCGCAATTACATTACAAATAAATAATGTACGCAATTACATTATAAATAATGTATGCAATTACATTATAAATAAATAATGTACGCAATTACATTATAAATAAATAATGTACGCAATTACATTATAAATAAATAATGTACACAATTACAGAACAAATAAATAATGTACGCAATTACATAATAAATAAATAATGTACGCAATTACATTATAAATAATGTACGCAATTACAGAACAAATAAATAATGTACGCAATTACATTATAAATAAATAATGTACGCAATTACATTATAAATAAATAATGTACGCAATTACATTATAAATAAATAACACACGAAACTACAGAATAAATAAATAATGTACGCAATTACATTATAAATATATAATGTACGCAATTACATAATAAATAAATTATGTACGCAATTACATTACAAATAAATAATGTACGCATTTACAAAACAAATAAATAATGTACGCAATTACATTATAAATAATGTACGAAATTACATTATAAATAATGTACGCAATTGCAGAACAAATAAATAATGTACGCAATTACATTATAAATAAATAATGTACGCAATTACATTATAAATAAATAATGTACGCAATTACATTATAAATAAATGATGTACGCAATTACAGAACAAATAAATAATGTACGCAATGACATTATAAATAAATAATGTACGCAATTACATTACAAATAAATCATGTAGGCAATGACATTACAAATAAATCATGTACGCAAAAATGGGGTTAGTCAGAGAAAGATGAAAATAATCTTATGAACGATCAAATAAAACAAAGGAAATATGATAAGTGGAGAAAACTGCAGAGTAAGAGAAAAACGTTTCTGGCAAAAATGTGGGACGCTTAAAACCTATTATCATTATCATTATTATTATTATTATTATTATTATTATTATTATTATTATTATAGTAGTAGTAGTAGTAGTAGTGATAGTTGTTGCTGTTGTTGTAGTAGTAGTGGGAATTGGGTAGATCATATTCTAGAGGGGGATTAAGCGGCCTCAGCCTCCCAAAATTCACTCTCGTTCCCAAAAGTATTCTTTTGCCCCCTGGGATGAGGGACAAGAATACCACCTCCAAGCTCCCCTGCATGTCATAAACGATGACTAAACGAGGCGGAGTGAGGGAACTGGGAATCCCCTATAGTGCATTTTCCTCCCACTCAAAGTAAAAATTTTGCTCTGATTTTACCACACCTCTTAGAAGGGGGATTGTGGCTCTTGTGTGATTACCTAATTGTGATTACATAATTGTGCTTACGGGAAAGAGCCCAAAGCTCGTATCTTCCCTTCTCATGATCGACAGATATATAGATAGATAGATATGAGGTCAACATGGGCTTAAACATGGATCTACTTACTTAGCAACCTCATATCAAATCAACGAAGCATTTAGAGCGTTATAATGGGAACAAGTTACAACTGAATAAGCAAAAATGAATAGGGTCCGTTTTCCCCTCAGCCATCATGACGAAAAGATCATCTCATGAGGAAAAGAACGAGAAAAGGGGAAAAATTTTCTCTCTCAGTCTGGTATAGGAAATTGGGAAGGAAAGAAATTTGTACTCAGATCAAATATCTGAAAAGATATAAACACTCCAAACCCAATAAAAGAAAAGGAGAGAGAAATAGATAGATAGATAGATAGACTGACAGAAAGCAATATTCATACTACCACTACTACTACTACTACTACTACTATTACAACTTACTGCTACTACTACTACTACTACTACTACTACTAATAATAATAATAATAATAATAATAATAATAACAGTACTAATAAAAAGTCAATGACTTGACTTCTCACAGTACTAACAAGATCATTATTAGACTCCTCAAGGAATTATCTTGAGCATGACCCACCCCCCACCCCCTTAATCCTTTTCAGAGAGGGGAAATCTCTTCAGAAGCCACAACTTAAGAGGATATGAGAGAGAGAGAGAGAGAGAGAGAGAGAGAGAGAGAGAGAGAGAGAGAGAGAGAGAGAGAGAGAGAGAGAGAGAGAGAGAGAGAATACCTATAACAGGTTCTCATGGAATTTTCAGCTTATATACTTAAGGCTTGTTGATGTACAAAATTTCCTCATGTGATGACAGATTTTATTTATTTGCAAAACAGTTTCCAATTTATATGTAAATTGATACACATATAAACATACTTGAAAAAATAAAGTTACATTTTTGTTTACAATATATTTTGTGATTCATTTTCTATTATTTTTATGCTGTCACAAAAGTGACAAATATATAAATTTCTGTCTCCACATCGTAAATATAGTCATGTTTAATTTTTCTCAACAACCCAAAGGTCAACATTTGTTGTTTTTTCCACAACCCCAGAAACAGACCATGTTTAAGTTTCTTCTAAGCCCATCCTAAATATTGTCACGTTTAATATTTTCTCCACAACCCAATACCAGTAGGTTGAATTTTTTCCACATCCTAGAGACGAACCATGATTTAAGTTACCTCTAAGCTCAATACCATGTAAGTCAAACCATGTTAAAGATATATCATGTATAAATGCAATATGGTCGCACTCTCAATATACCCCCACACACCCTCAGTCGAGAGCCCCCTGCAATATAAAATAACACTGAAGACTGGTCTGCCAAACTAAAGGACTGGCGTTTCGAACCCATTTCTTTCTGAATCGAAAATATAACATTAATGCTTCGTCTTCTCGGGGATGCAAAAGGAACAGCAAAGTTTATTTTTTTCCTGCCTCAACAGCAAACATATAATTTCTTCCACTGAAAACGATGGAATTTTAGCGGATCAAACCGCATCATGAGTTTACATATGAGAACGCAATTATCTCTGCGTATCCTGCAGATTTGCCCATAATTAAATCTCTTATTTTTACGCGCCGAGTCATTATGCATCCCCATTCTGGGGGTGGACACATGTTGGGGCTATATGGGGATTAAGGTTAGAAGCCCTTCCTAAAGTCTCTCGGTTTGGCTCTAACTCGCGAAAACCGCTTTCCAACTCGGGCACTCTACCATTGAGCTACCGCGACCCCATTCTGCTATTAATTAAATACAATAAAATAACATGCGACAGACAAGATGAAATTTACCACAACATAAAACAATCAACCTAAACATACACATACACATATGACTGTCTTTCGTGTGCGCATGTCAATGCGAAAATACATAAGAATATTTTTAGCTTTCTTTTGCATGACACTAAAGCGGGCCAACAACTCATATCATAAATTCTTTGAGGAAGACGACCTTGGCCTCAAAATGGTGGATACTGGTTTTGGTCAACTTTTCAACCGGCGCCATTTTGCGTACAAAGACTGCATACAATGGAGCCAAACTACTAATAAGAAAGGAATTTATGGAATATTTTTGAAATAAACAAGCGCGAATAGAATACTGTAAGAATACAATAGTAAGTCATTTTCAACTCCATAGTACAAACGGATTCTGATTCAATATGAATTCCATACCAGTTGGCCAAAAGACTTCAATTCATGTTTCTGAATTTTTTTAATACAGGCCCAAAATACCCTCCTCGCCTATGACACGAAATATTATCTACAAAAGTTTGCTTGTTTAACCAGGTGAAAAAAAAGGTAACCGATGGGGACCACACTGAGGATAATGAAGAAGCAATAATTTAATTACTAATATATAAAACTGAGGAAGAAAAGTTCTTCTCGTATGTGAATTTTGACTAAATTTAATTGGTTATTAGTTTTTTTTTTTTTTGAGGCAACGTTTTTCAAATTACGAAATCATCCATATAGTCAATGACTGTTTTAAATTAAAGTCCATAGATACATACACATATACACGCACACGCATATAGAGGTTGAAAAACACTTAAACAAATATATTAGGATTAAAATCAATAATTAGTATAGTTTCATATAATGCAAGTTGATCTTGAATTATTAAATGACGCAATACGGATGAAAGAAATACATATTTCATAATGGGAAGAAAGAACACAACATACATATCAGTAGTCTATGTTTACTATTATATCCACAACTGACTAGCCGGTTTTCACTCAAAATATGCAATATTTTTATTGCGTCTCAAGGGAGAAGGAGGAGGAGGAGGAGGAGGAGGAGGAAAAGGAGGAGGAGGAGGAGGAGGAGGAGGAGGAGGAGGAGAAAGAGAGAGAGAGAGAGAGAGGAGAGAGAGAGAGAGAGAGAGAGAGAGAGAGAGAGAGAGAGAGAGAGAGAGAGAGAGAGAGAGAGAGATTACGAAACCATATAGCAGCCTATTACCCTGTCTAAATCACGATCTTTCTATTCTTATATAACTTTTTTGAATATATATAAAAAAAATTCGACCGACCTTCCAGAAACGGACCTCTACCCCAAGTGAAAGGGAGGGGGGGAAGGAAGCATGCGAGGTGGGGGTAGTATGAGGGGTCTCAGGATGCTACAATGTAGCGAAAGTTACAATCTATTCCTGGATTGGCAGAATTCCAAATCCAATTCCTACAGTCGCTTTTCACCTTCGGGCCATTTCGAGAGAGATTCCCGAATTCCAGGACGTAATACGAGTCGAGTGGAATGTTTAGTAATGAAAGTTATGTCTTTGATTATAATAATAATAATAATAATAATAATAATAATAATAATAATAATAATAACAATAATAATAATAAAAATAATAATAATAATAATAATAATAATAATAATAATAATAATAATAATAACAACAACAACAAAAAACCAACAGCAGTGATAGAGGATTGTGCTATGTCATCAATAATATTTACATTCATCAACAGCTTAAATAAATTAGTTAAAAGTGGCAGCCCAAGTACCGGATATGTCAGTAAACACCAATATAAATATTTCTGCCAATGTCGTTCCATAAGTTATGAATCAATATATCAGTGAAAAACGACAAATACTGGACATGACAGTGCTACAGTACTTAACTGCTAGGGAGCATTTACTTCCTTGTATAACATACATGGATTAAAATTTGCTCTGCGTGTATATATATATATATATATATATATATATATATATATATATATATATATATATATATATATATATATATATATATACATACAAACGAGAGTATACATAAGAATATGGATACATGATGACAAGCAAATACATCTAATGCAAATATAGCGGAGAGAGAGAGAGAGAGAGAGAGAGAGAGAGAGAGAGAGAGAGAGAGAGAGAGAGAGAGAGAGAGAGAGAGAGAGGAGAGAGAGAGAGAGAGAGAGAGAGAGAGAATTTCAACATCTATTACGAATTCAAACCAGGTGACTCCAGTACAATAAAATTAAGTCTTAATTATCCTTTGGATGATCACGTGAGGTCACCTTGACCTCTTGATTGACCTAAATTAGAAGGTCAGGAACAGATAATAATTAACGAAATGGGAAAATCGACACTGTAACATGACTAGGTCATGTAACTGCTTAGACATACCGGTTTGCTAACAGATGGGAAAATCAAAGAAAATCTATCTATCTATCTATCTATATATATATATATATATATATATATATATATATATATATATATATATATATATATATATATATATATATATAATATATATATATATATATATATATATATATATTATATATATATATATATATATATATATATATATATATATATATATATATATATATATATATATATATATATATATATATTTCTTATAGTAATAGTAATAGTAACGATGTTAGAAACAATAACAAAAGCAATATTTGTACTACTACTACTATTATAACTTACTACTACTACTACTACTACTAATCATCTTCTTCTTCGTCTACATCTTTTCCCACTTTTATGTGGGGTCGATGTTTCTGGCCAGCTTTCTCCATTTGTTTCTGTCCCATACCTCACATCCCAACAAACCTTTAGACCTAAGGTCGTCATTGATGCAATCCATCCACCTAAGCTTTGGTCTCCCTCTCCTTCTCCTACCGTGTATATCCATTTCCATCACCCTCCTCCCAACATACTGTTCATCCCTCCTAACGACATGACCATACCATCTTAGTCTACTTTCTTGTATCTTATCTGATATTTCTCTAACTTTTGAGGTACCTCCAATTACCTCGCTTCTGATCTTATCGCTTCTTGTCACCCCACACATCCATCTCAACATCCTCATCTCTGCTACATCCAGTTTTTTCTCTTGTGTCTTCTTTATTGCCCATGTCTTTGCTCCATACATCATCGCAGGTCTCACAACTGTCTTATGCACTTTACCCCTCAACTTAATCCCTATTCTCCTGTCGCACAGCTCCCCAGACACTTTCTTCCAGTTCTTCCATCCCGCTTGTATTCTGTGGGTTATTTCTGACTCTAGGTCACCATCCTCTGCTACTGTTGACCCCAAACACTTGAACTTTTCAACTCTTTTCAACATCTCCCCCTGCAAATTGACCTCCCCATCCTCATCATCTCTCAACCTCAAGTACTCTGTCTTCTTCCTGCTGATTTTCAATCTTCTATCCTCCATCACTCTTCTCCACTCCTCAAGCTTCTCCTCCACTATCTCTCGTCTGTTGCTACACAGTACAATGTCATCTGCAAAGAGCATACACCATGGTGACTGATCTCAAATACCCTGGGTTACTACATCCAAGACCAGATCAAATAGATATGGACTCAAAGCAGACCGTTGATGCAAACCAATATTTACTGAGAGACTTTTCGTCAAGCCCACACTGCTCTTAACATTTGCCTCTGCCCTCTCATACATATCTTGGATGATTCTTACATATTTCTAGGGGACTCCCTTTTCTCTAATACATCTCCGCACCTCTTGACGTGGTACCCAATCATATGCCTTTTCCAGGTCAATAAAGACCATATGCAGGCCTTTCTGTTTCTCCCGATGCTTTTCCATAATTTGTCTCAAGGCAAATATGGTTATCCACTGTCCCTCTTCCAGGCATGAACCCAAACTGTTCATCCCCAATTGTCGTTACCTACTACTACTACTACTGCTACTACTACTACTACTACTACTACTACTACTACTAATAATAATAATAATAATAATAATAATAATAATAATAATAACAACAGTACTAATAAAAAGTCAATGACTTGACTTCTCACAGTACTAACAAGATCATTATTAGACTCCTCAAGGAATCATCTTGAACATGACCCACCCCCCACCCCCTTAATCCTTTTCATAGAGGGGAAATCTCTTCAGAAGCCACATCTTAAGAGGATATGAGAGAGAGAGAGAGAGAGAGAGAGAGAGAGAGAGAGAGAGAGAGAGAGAGAGAGAGAGAGAGAGAGAGAATACCTATAACATATTCTCATGGAATTTTCAGCATAGTTACTTAAGACTTGTTGAAATAAAAAAATCTAATGTTATGACAGATTTTATTTATTTGCAAAACAGTTTCCAATTTAGTGTTGAGCTTCGTAATAATATTACAGAGTGATTACGCAATCAATACCAAACTAATATATGTATATAGCATATAGTCGAAACTTCCTTGTCGAAACCAATTAGCTCTTGCTCTAGACCCAAAAAAGCTATACTTAAGCACATTCTACTATAAGCAATACCCTTTGTTGCAGCTGCAGACTGAATTTTATCTACAATCGCATTATTGTGCGATATGAGTTATCCTTTTACGATCCAATTAGACCTCTGAGGTCAATGGTACTTTTACCAAGCAGATAACCCTTAGCTGTCCTATTATCTCTAAACAACGTCCTATAAATTTGATAACTCTTTAACGCAATGATTACTAGGTCATGCAATCTCCGCAAGAACAAAGAGAGATCTATTACTTTGTTTTACGCAATGTATAGCATCTTTAATGGCTGAATGTATCAGGAAATCTAAACAGCTGTCTTCAATTCGACTACTCTTAATATATATTAAGCAAGGACATAGAACTGTTTTCAGGTATTTAAAGCACCCATTAGAAAAATGTCTATATAATGCAGTCCGTGACTGAATAATGTTTCAGCGTTGATGAAATTTACTTTTAAAACGATGAAAAGAAATAATATAATTTCATATATAATTTCAGCTCGAAAAAATACTAATACAAACCATTCTCTATGTTAAGGTGTCTTAGTATTGTGGGTGCAGGAAAGAAATGAATAATGGAAATTTCAATGAGGCCCTTTGCGTCACACGACGTTGATGGCGCTGATGCCAATAAATATTTTCTAATAATAATCTCGTATATTGGTTTCGGTTTTACGTCACGAACTCCCTTTTCAACTAAGGGCTAGGGCAGTTAATGATTACATCTGCCAAAACAAGTCCTTCGCAAGAAGGCAACCGTCCTAGCCCTTACTAGAAAAAGGAGTTCGTGACGTAAAACCGAAACCAATAATCTCGTATATTCCGATGTAATGACTGCAACATTCAAGAATAATAAATATACATAGCAGTTCATTTTTCTACTGTAAGTGGGAAACATGCTTAACAATAACACCCACTACAGATACATACAAATGACAGCAATCACCCTTATTAGTGGGTGACCGAGTCAAAGCACACATTCACCAGAAGTCAAACATATCTCGATCACTCCTCTTATCTCCTTGAGGAGTCACGCACTGAATAGTTATTTCATTTGACTTCCTGACGATGAATACTCTATGCTCTCAGATAACACTTTTTTTCATGCGCCATGCATGTGAATAATTAAAAAAACAAGCAACTATTTCAAAGCAATATCAGTGTTTAAAAATTCTCAGTAGTTGGTGTTGCAGTCCTAAAAACAAAAAATGGAAATTAAGAAACAAATTTCTCTCTATCTCGACTACCATAGAAAAATAAATAAAAAAAATACCAAGACATCAACTCAAAAAGCACCCCCCCCAAAAAAAAAAAAATAATAATAATATGGATACCCAGATCTTACCCGAATCCTGTGACATTCCAGAGGAAATGATAGAGAAACTTCTGGACTCTTCTGACATACCCGAGTACTGAGACATTCCATAGTCTTGCGAGAGAGCCGAAAAATGAGACATACTAGATTCCAGGGAGATGGAGGAAAACTCTGGAACCCTGGAAAGATGAGGCCTTCTAAAGGAGACCTCCGACGAGATTCTGGATTCCTGGGAGTCCGATGAAGCCATGGAATGAGATCTTGACCTATCGGCCGATCCTGGTTTGGAAGCCATGGACAAGGATTTGGGCTTGTCACCTGGGCTGATAGAACTTGCAGCCACTGGTAGTGGCCTAGTCTTGGCCACTGCGTCAGGAGGTTGTTTTTGAGCAGGAGGTTTTGTGCTTTCCGACATTATGAGGAGAAATACAGACAATACTGGGGTTGACCACAGAGGAAGGCAATTGGCACTTGAGAAAAAAAGTCAATCAATATCACAAGTTCTTTGTTACGAAGGATTTAAAAATAAAATCAAGACATGTTTTTTCGTTGGTCAACTGTTATTTACAATGTGCAATGAAGGCCTCTCGTTTTAAATAGGGTATCACGATGTCAAAAGGTAAATACATCCCATCTTGGATCCTCAGCCCGTAAGCTGTGTACATTCATAACATCCCCAAATTTACAGAGTCGAAATACTTGTCCTGTCACACAAGATAATACCGAGTGCAACAATAACACAGAGGTCTGATATCTTTTCACATATTGTATACAATTATAAGTTCACATAAAGCATTCAATAATACTTCGGGTCACATGATATTAACAATTTTCATAATCATGATAATTACTAAGTCACTGATTTTGTACAGAGCATAATATGTTTTCTTTTCTTGTAAATCAAGTTTATCTGTAAAATATGGTCTAACTACTTCAGAAATATACCCAAATCGAAATAATATATATTATATATATATATATATATATATATATATATATATATATATATATATATATATATATATATATATATATATATATGGAAAATAAAGTAAATATATCTTTGTAAATATTATCTTACAAAACTTCTATCATTGGTAAGAAAATGAATAATAATTAAAAAAAATATATAACAGTATATCATAGTGATTTTTTTGTATTTCTCCAAAGTAATATACTTGAAAAGACATACTTTGATTTGTTAAAAAAAAAAAATATTACAAAACTGTACCAGTTCCTTTGGTTTCAGATGACTAAGTCTTCTGGCCCTAAAACATGAAAATAAATAAATAAATAAAAATAAAATCCATAAAAGTCATATGACCTGTAATACTTCCGCCTAAAATCCCTGTGGCACGCAAAACTAAGCCCAAGGGTCAAAAAAATCTAATCCAGTCTTCGCAACAACAACAACAAGACAGCAAGTTTCAGTCAAGACCAGAGCAGTGATACATGCAAAATATTAAACAGAAAAAGTCTTTTTTTTTAATAGTTGAAAAAATGCGAGGTAAAGAAGTATTGTTTGAATCATATCATATATCTTATATAATAATAAAAAAACTTGAGTATCGGACTGAACTTAGATTCGTATTAATAAATTTTAAAAAAGTCATTTAGCATAAAACACAACTAAAAAAGATATTAATAAGGAACAAAGCAATAAAACAAATTAATAACAACTTCTTACAATAAAAGAAATTTTTAACAATTGCATCAAAACCGAAGGCAGTAAGAATTCCACTAATATGAATATAATCACATTTTGCAGATAAATTATAACAAGTAAGTATAATTTACCAATTCTGGAAACCTTTGACGAATATATCTGTCAACATTAATGGCTTGATTATAATAGACAATTTCCTTCAAACGCACAATCAATAATATCCATGAAATAAATTAACAATTCTGAAACTCTTCAAAATGAAACTTCAATACCCTGGCGCCTTTGAATGACCTCTGACCTCTGAAACTGTGGCTTTCTTAAAGATGAAATCCCATAACTATTCGAAGCCTTCTACCAAAATGCCTAGCATGCAATACCAGAGAACCAAGCGCCAAAAACATAAATATCTTTTAAGCACTCTATATATATACTAGCCAAATGCATTCATACGCATTCAGCATTGTCTCCCTGTGTTTCGTATATAACTGTATGCATCATGGTTTCTGTAGAAGGGTAAGAATAAAAGCCATGTGCTATGTATACAGTCGCTACCAGGAATTATGTGTTGCATACAGTTACCAAAAGGTATTGTTCCATGTCTTGTGTATGTAAATATCAATGGGCTTCATATGCATTAGCAAGCAAATTAAATCCTTGTTTCCATTATATAATTATTTATAATTAATAATTTACAAGCGGGATATAAGTGTTGATAATTATCATAAGTGTGAAAATTTACGTGTTATATATTAATAAATTTTACTGAAATGTATAATATTCTCTAAGATGTTTATGATTGTGAATATAATTTTGCCAATTTCTCTTAGGCCGCTTTCACACCAAAGTGGCACGTCGCACGTGGCATGCCACGTGGAACGCCTGTTGAAAACGAACATTCGGAAATAAATGAAACCTTTCACACAAAAGTGGCGTGACACGTCCCATGTGCCACGTGCGACTTGCGATAAAAGTCGCACGTGGCACATGGGACGTGTCACGTCACTCTTGTGTGAAAGGCTTCTTATATTTCCGGATGTTCATTTTCAACTGGTGTGTCACGTAACATGCCACGTGCGACGTGTCACTTTGGTGTGAAAGCGGCCTTGGTTGCAAATGCAACAAAGATACTTACGAATAAAATATAAATGTCAAATATTAGTAAAAAAGAAAAAAATTCATATACATGTCTATAAGATCGATATTTCATTCACAAACTTTCAATTTTTATGTTAACAAATACAAGAGAGCAAACTCTACCGCACAAATAATATTAATCGAGTAAACATCCTTCACAAAGAGATAGGTATCTATCTTCAGTGCATTGTTTCAGTATAGATATTAAAAAAGTTTATGCAAGTAAGCAACGGAATAATACAAAATCATTTGAATAAGGTAGGCAAAAATACTACTGACAATATTCCCGTCTTTTTTTTTGCTTTGTTTTTTATGTGTGTGTGTGTGTCTGTAAGCGTACATTCATACGTGCATAAATATACACATACACAAAGATTTAACCAAAAATAAATCTAAATATGGTAATTTATAAATTAAAACGTCTGGTGTGAAGAGCCATAGTCGTAAACATTTTAGACTGCAGACAGACTACGCTAGGGCAATAAGCATCGTCCTGCGGATTTCAAGCAAGGCTTTCGGAGAATTTAGCGACACCCATTTGCCTAAATCTTTCTTAGCAACAAATAGTAGCAGTCTCACCAAGAACAGTCGCACTTTATATATATATATATATATATATATATATATATATATATATATATATATATATATATATATATATATATATATATATATTACACAAACATGCAGCACGTGAAAACGAAAAAATAAGTTTCACAATTATGCAAAGGCAAATAAATATCATAAATAGGGAACCATGGACAGTAAAATGTAAAATAAAACAAAGAGACAATTCTAAATAAAAGAATGCCTAAGGGAACTGTCAACATTTCGTTACACCTTGTAACGCTTCGTTCTTGCGGTTTCCTAATCGCATTACGTAAAGACAGGCATCTATTTTACCTGAGGTAATACAGTTTTATATTTCTGATACTCTATTAAAAAAAAAATATCTTCCATTATTACTTATATTCTTTATTGAAAACTTATCTCCGCCTAATATTAACCTTCTTTTGGTTACAGAATACAGATATCCTACTATACATACATATGTTTATTTATATAATCGATTGTAAAAAAACATTCATTCGAAGTCACTATCTGAGGTCTCTTCTACCTTAATTATTCTCTCGGTTGAAAAAATAAAGACTTCCTACAGTACATACTAATGCTTATTTATATAAACTATTAAAAAAATACTGAGGATTGCATCTCAAATGGTGCTATTATGGTAAGCGGACATTTACCTCACTATTTATTGTCTATTGTACCCTGACCTAACCTAACCTAAGTAATATAACCTAAATTAACCTGGCTGGGTTAGGTAAAAGTTAGGGTACAATAGATTACAGATAGTGAGGTAGTTCGCATACTATAGCAGCACCTCTCAAGTTAACTATCAATCTATCTATCGATCTATATCTATCTATATAGATAGATGGATATATTCCAAGATCGTATATGCTATACTTCATTTAAAAATTTCTCCGAATCATGGGTACAATTTTTTTTTCATTTATTAGATATTCAAATCAATAATATAATTTAAAAAAAAATAGTTAAATCCAAAACAATCACAAATAACAAAAGTTCAACTAAAACACTAAACCTATTGTTTGTCATGCACATCTGAAAATAGCACAACATGAACATCCATGCACATAATCCATGAAAACATTTTACAGTCTTGGGATAATATTCGCAATGTTGTACTGCCGACAAAATGGTCAACATAAAAGATTGTTTGCAATCCAACAAAGGGATCCTTCTTACGTAAAACTGCGTCATTAGCGCACTGGAGGGACACTGGCTATTCTGTGATGTTGCTATTTTGTTTGATTATACAAATATACATAAACAAATACACACACACGCACACCGACACACACAAACGCAAAATTATATATATATATATATATATATATATATATATATATATATATATATATATATATATATATATATATATATATATATATATAACTCCTATATCAATCAAATTAGGACATAAGACAGTTACTTAACCCTACAAAAACACGAATTATGAAATGACCAAAGAAGACCACTTGTAAATACTGATAGGAAATGCTACATAAAAATATAAAAAATAAATAAAACAATAAGAATGTGCATTTATAGTAAAGAACAAAGGTTATTAATATTACGAAATTCTAAAAATGTTATAGGTCAATGTTAAATTTAAAGTCACTGTTAAAAATATAAGCCATTATAGGGAACACAGTGTTACCAATTTCATGAATCACTGGTACGAAGAGAGAATTAAATAGCCTATAAAATAAGATACCTGAGGGTTCGAATCACCTCTGCATATCATAAAATGCAGCAGTTTAAATTATTTTACTTTTAAACTGCACACAGTATTTGACCAAATATCGTATATGAACTAACACAAAGAAAACAAAGACACTCTCTGAAAATATCTGAAGAAGAAGGGGTAGAAATACTGTTGGGTCAAAAAATAATTCTCCACTCATTTGAAAATTCGGTTATATTTAAAAATTAATTTCGCTAAAATCAATAATATATATTCGAAAACTATGAGAATTTCCCTTTTCATAAGCATACTTCTATCTGTTTATGCACTAGAACGCTTTAAAAACCAGGTGATAGATTTTTGAATTTCTAGCCATTTGGCTAGTTCCTCTTTAGGCACTATCCATTAGACCTTCCCTCGTGAGCACGTCCACACGCGAAAGGCACTAGATGAAACGCAGATGTGCGTGTATTATGACAAGTCACAGGTTTTTACTGTTGTTAAAACACTCCTCAAAAGCGTTTCTAATAATTCCAAGCATATAAAAGCGTCGAATCTAAAACCTAGATAACTTTTATGGGTGTTCTAGAGGTGAGTTAAAAACACTGATATTACAAAGCGAGTATAACTTCGTATATCATTCAGAGAGCAGTTTAGACACAGAGAGAGGGGAAAGGAGCAACCTCTCGCTTAGTACAAGGAATAGACGGTTATTCTCAATGCTTCCCCTCAGCACAACTTTAGGGAAACTGAGGATGCACATGGATGGATGACGTCATAAGGCCTTCGCACGGAGTCTCCCAGATTTGGATTTTCGATGGATTCCAAGTGGTTGAAATTCCCCTTGCAAATGCAAGGTTTCTACGGCGTTATTACTACCCTCTCTTCGGCGCCTGCACAATACACGGTCAGTAAGGGTGAGATTGGCGTGGAACTACCCAGCAACGAATAGCAATAGTCGACCTTACGGACAAGAATCAATACACTATGTTGCATCACACAGCCCGGCTCGACGTCACTGGAGACACCTACTGGCTAGACGCGGAATTACTGAATCAATATGGCCGCCTGATAGATAAGGTTGCCTATTAAACGCGCAATATTTTACGTTACATAAAATAAGAAATGATTGATAAATTGATGAAAAATAGGAGTTTAAGTCACAAAATTAATTGAGGTTAGGCTAAAATTAAAATGTAAAAAACTTTTTCATAGAATTTTCATAGCAAAACTTCATATATGATTTCATTCATTACTATTGCAAGCATTGGGGTGTCTGGGTTCACAAGAAGCCCTCGCGATAAAATATAAAACCGCAGAGTTTGTCACCAGAGCACTAACGGATGAGATGTGTGATGCAGAAGGGGGTTCAGTCAAAGCACTCTCAATACCTTTTACGAGGGGAAGAGATGCAGATGTATAGCATGGCAAAGCGATAGGGAGAGAGATGTAATCTCAAAATATTCGCTTTGTTTTTTAAGAGTGACACGAACAAATGAAAATGAGTGAAATTATATTCTTTTATATATAAATATAAACGATTGAATCACATGACAAAAATATCAAGTAGCCTTCGAAGTTAATAATAACAAATCGGCTTACACTAGAATACTTCTTGAACATAGGCAGATGCAAACAGCCCGCATGAGAAATCTATTCGAAAATTGCTAATAACATCTCTCTCTCTCTCTCTCTCTCTCTCTCTCTCTCTCTCTCTCTCTCTCTCTCTCTCTCTCTCTCTCTCTCTCTCTCTCTTTGTGTGTGTGCGCGCGCGCGTATGTGTGAATAAGTGTGAAAGAGAAATTTAAAACCAATGAAATATAGAGATACAGAGCTACGTAGGTCCTCACATGTGCTTTCCTGACGCAATTACATCATGTAAACAAAAAAATCCCCTTATATAAGGAAGCCTTATCTATGGGAGTACATCGTACGTTACAAACACGTGGCTTGAACCATAATGTTATCACTGCTGTTACATTCCGTAAATACGACTCTTACGTCACGCGGCTGGGAAAAACAAATATTATGAAACTGAAAATAGAACTAGCAAAAGTTAGATATTGCCGAATTTTTATAATAAGCAAATAAAATAAATAAATAAATAAATACTGTACATGCGGTTTATTTTCGTTAAAGCAATTTTAACATTATTTTTTCAAATCAGGAAGTTTTATTAAGAAACGTATGAAATATAGACACATCGAATATAAAACAATAAACTACAAAATCACACATAGTCTATAGATCATGCACCACAAATATAATGCATGTATGTATGTATGTGTATGCATGCATGTACTTGTGTATATATGCATAAGTATATATACAAATAAAGACGTATTTAAGTATAGCCAGTATGCATGTTAAAATGTCTTTCACCAAAACAGGAGTACATTTTTTGCACTCTCAAAAACTACCCTAAAACGGCTAAGAACTCCATCTTTAATACGTGATCCCCTTCGGCAACTGCTGACCAGGAAGAAGACTCTATCTAGAACAAGGCTCGAAGGAGAGGCGACTCCAGCAGGAGGAACTCTATAACGGGCTTCTTCTGATCAATAAAGGTGCGGTGTCGAAGGGAACCGAGCAGGGGTACGTGATGTGAATGCTGTGTAAACGTTTTAATTACACACATTCACATTTAATGACGGTAATTCCCCTTGGAAGGGGTGGCCGAGTCAAAGCACATACATTAGCTAGAATATTATTTACCTTGAATGTTCCTCTTTGCTTTGGAGATAAGTGGCCGCCACAATCCATCCCCAACCCTTCTGCTTGGGTCACTCACAGAGTAAGTGGGCAAGTATTATTTAAAAACCCCGACCAAGATTTGCAATTACAGATTGAGTAATATTAAGTGATATTTTACCAAGTTAATATAAAGTTATGCATAAAAGCATATTAAATACATGTCAACTTACTTAGTTTTATTTGTACGGGACAAAGCCGTCACATTTATTTCTTATTCTCAAGTCTCAGATCCTAACAGTATAGATTTCTCAGAAGAAAAATAAATGTGTGTGATTGAAATAACACACTAATCATATTTACAAGGGCATAAAAAAGGCGAAATTTGAGAGCAAACGCCGACCAACAACAACAACAACAACAACAATAATAATAATAGTAATAATAATAATAATAATAATAATAATAATAATAATAATAATAATAATAATAGTAATAATAATAATAATAATAATAATAATAATAATAATAATAATAATAATAATAATAATAATAATAATGAAATCAACTTCCAAACACAATAGTCTCTTTTGTACACGGGATGAAAAACCTGACGATTCTCTCTCTCTCTCTCTCTCTCTCTCTCTCTCTCTCTCTCTCTCTCTCTCTCTCTCTCTCTCTCTCTCTCTCTCTCTCTCTCTCTTCAATCAGATAAGTTCTATTTTGAGCCACTTCGACGCTATTCTCTTCCCGAAGTTCAATGAGGTCTTAACGTTTTACTATCTACATTCTACCCAGTGACAAGCCAAAGCGAAACGACCCTATCTATGTTCTACCCAGTGACAAGACAAGCTGAAACGACCCAGCAACTCTGCCGAAATCAATATTTTACAAATTGGTCGAACTCCAAAGCTCTCGGCAAAAGTTTCATCTCGAAACGACATATTCAAACAATAAAATCTATATTTCCAAGAAACCGATCTACCATATGAGAAATCATCAATAAACAAAGGCAATTTATATACATAAGATTATTTAAGATAATGACTTATTTTTTTTAATTATTCTTTTCTATATTGGTATGCGGTAATGTATAATTAAAACATTTAGATAAGTAAATGAATATACTTCAAACGTTCTTTCAAGCAAAGAATTATCAAAGAGAAATTATTTAATGTAATGAACTTAGGAGATAAGATAATTAATCGTGACAAATATAGGAAATTAATTCTCAATATCACTCATAGAATAAATTTAACTAACACATACAAACATACATACACACACACACACACACACACATATATGTATATATATATATATATATATATATATATATATATATATATATATATATATATATATATATATTTGCATAACACCAAGACGGGCAGAGTAAATTGCCCTCATCGGGCCTGGGCACTAAGAAAACATAAAGCAAAGAGAAACAGAGATGGGGAATATTATGCCTTGTCAGATGTGACAATAAAATAAGAGATGTGTCACGAATATCAAAGAATATCCGATGTAGACGTAGGCAGAGAAAAAAAATATGTAACTGAAGGAAGACTTATTATCGAGCTGTCCTGAACAGTCCTATTTAAATCCACAAGATATATACATGAGAGAGAGAGAGAGAGAGAGAGAGAGAGAGAGAGAGAGAGAGAGAGAGAGAGAGAGAGAGAGAGAGAGAGAGAGAGAGAGAGAGAGAGAGAGAGAGAGAGAGAGAGAGAGAGAGTACCTTATCGTTCATGAGTTTAAAACACCTATGAAGATGAGTAGTTTTTTTTTAAGTGTGACACCGGGACAGGCAGAAACTGCCCTCATCAATAAAGGCCCGGGCACGAGAAAATACCAAGACGAAGGAAAAGAAAAAGGTTAAGGACAAGGCAGAAATGAAATCATGTAATACAAAGGAAAACGACAGACAGAAAAAAAACAGTCAAAGTACAGAAGACCCAGAGGTATGGAGGACTAGGCTCTGAGATGACGATAGATCTGCTTTTGAAGGATGAAATTTCATAAGAATTAGGAAAGACAGATGGAGGAAGAGAGTTAGAAAAAAAACAGTCAAAGTACAGAAGACCCAGAGGTATGGAGGACTAGGCTCTGAGATGACGATAGATCTGCTTTTTGAAGGATGAAATTTCATAAGAATTAGGAAAGACAGAAGGAGGAAGAGAGTTCCAGAGTCTGGAGGTAGATGGGAAGAAGCAGTCGCTGCACCGACCAATCCACGCGCTACAAATCTCCACACACTACCTGTGAGATGACGCCGCTTGGCGAGTGTTATGCGGCCTCGGCAGTGGGGGAGGGATGCAACTCACATACTCATCAGAGCAGCGATGGAAGTAGTAGCGATAGAAAAGCGAAAGGTAAGATACCTTACGACGAAGAGAGAGCGAATCCAGATTAGAAGTAAGAGAAGGATCATTAATGAGTCTGACTGCCTTAGATTGAACCCTACCAAGAAGATAAGTATAAGAAGAAGCACCCCAGATGTGTGAGCAGTATTCTAAGCAGGGACGGATAAGACCTTTGTAAATTTTAATTAACTGCAAAGAGGAAAAGTAATGACGAAAACGAAACAAAACCCCAATATTTTGGATGAAGATTTAGAAATTTGGATTATGTGATTCCTCCAAGACAAGTTAGAGGCTATATGGATTCCTAATATGTTGATAGAGTTAAGAGGGTAAATTTCATTAGTTTCGAAGACAATAGGGTTATCAGGAGGAGAAGAAGATAAAGAGATAGCCAGAAACTGTGTCTTGGAGGCAGTGACTTTAACTAAATTTTGAGTGCCCCACTCAGATACTCTCTGCAAATCGGAGTTAAGAGTAGAAGAATGAGTGATACGAGATTGATTACGAGTAACAGATGAAGGTTGTGAAGAAAAGGCAGAGGAAAAGTGAAGGCTAGAATCATCAGCAAAGACATGAAGAAGAGAGGAAGATGGGGATTGTAGAAGATCATTGATGAAGAGAAGGAACAGAGTAGGTGAAAGAACAGAGTCCTGTGGAACACCACTGGTAACAGAGAAAGGGCCAGATGACGCCCCATCAACAACTACAGATATAAAACAGTTAGTAAGAAAACTGGAAATCAGAGATCAGAAAGAAGGGGTAAAGCCATAGGCAGGGAATTTGGCCAACAGAGCCTTGTGATAGACTCTGTCAAAAGCCTTAGAGATATCAAGGGCGACGACAAAGGATTCCCAATAGTTCCTCAGAGAAGATGACCATACATGAGTAAGATAGGACATGAGATCACCCATGGACCTTGCCTTGTGGAAGCCGTACTGGTGATCGGAGATAAGTGAGTTAGATTCAAGGTGTTTCAAGAAGTGAGAATTGAGCAAAGTTTCGAAAACTTTAGCAATAGAGGAGGTTAGGGTAATAGGTCGGTAGTTAGAAGGAATAGAACGGTCACCCTTCTTAGGAACAGGTTGAACTAGAGCATGCTTCCAAGATGAAGGATAGATACTGGTTGACAGAATGAGGCGAAAAAGGCGGCAAAGCACGGGAGCCAGTTCATTTGCAAACTCCTTAAGGAACTTTGCAGGGATACCATCGGGACCAGATGCCTTGTTCGTCTTTAGCGAGCAAAGAACCTTATGAAATTTGTGTGAAGAAAGGATAAGGGAGGGCATAGGGTTAGAAAGGGGGAAAGATTGAGGAACATGTGCGCTGTAGTCGTTTATAGAAGAGTTGGCAGAAAAATGAGAGCCAAAGGGAGTGGCTTGTCAGTGGGAATGCAAGCTATAGAACCATCAGAACGAATGAGATGAGAAAAGCTTGAGTTACAGAAGTTTTTGGAGAGGTTTTTGGCTAAGGACCAGAAGCATTTGTCAGTGGGAGAGGAGTTAAGGTCATCAACTTTCCTTCTTATAAAGGAAGCCTTAGACCTTCGAATATGAGCAGTACAGCGATTCCTAGCTATAATAAAAGCAGAGCGAGTTAAATCGGGAGGAGAGGCTTGGTAAGATCGGTGAGCCCGATTCCTAGCCTGGATAGCCATGGAGCAGGCAAGGTCAATCCAAGGTTTAGTGGGAGAGAAAGTTTTTGTAGAAGAGGGGATGTACGCCTTTAACACTCGAAGGCATTAAGCTGTTCCATTTCTTGTTCTTTTCCTTTAATAGTACATAAAATATCTTAAATTACAAGATAAAATTTTATCTCGTGAACATATACACATATACATACATGGATATACGTACATATATATATATATATATATATATATATATATATATATATATATATATATATATATATATATATATATATATATATATGTATACATATACACTGTTATTATAAACATTCAATATAAGTGAAATTTGTTGTATACAGACCGTAGAGTATGGACTACTCTGGCCGTGAAAGAGACAAGGGCCCGATTTCTTAAACAGGGTAAACCTAGGATACCATATTGTTAGTTAGCTAGACACACACAAATTGATTCCATAAGCGCATCTGATGCGGTTCTGTGTATGGCTAGGATCCCGTACGGGATCCTAGCCATACACGGAACCGCGTCAGATGAAATCTATTTGTGTGTGTCTAGCTAACTAACAATATGGTATCCTAGGTTTACATTGTTTAAGAAATCGATCCAAGGTTAATCATTAACCTCAAAGTATTTATAATTTGTTGACGTACTAACAACACATATTCTGCATCAACCGTTTATATAAGTAAAAAAAACATTCAGTATCTATAGTAATTCATAACTTTATTACTAAAGTACTATGAACGATATGCCCAATACAGGAAAATACTCGTAAAACAATTATGTATGTTTTACTTAACATAAACACACACACACACATACACACACACACACACACACCACATATATATAATACATATATATATATATATATATACATATATATATATATATATATATATATATATATATATATATATATACGTTCACACTATAATTCACTAAAGTTAATTTAGATAAGGCATCATATATAAGTGAAGGGCCTTTTGATTCTCTTTATTAAAAATACGTATCAATGATTAATAATACATATATGTTAAGCAGAAGGCAAACGATTAAAAAAAATTATCAGATGAGCACGGGGCTCTTTCCCGTAGGCACAATTAGGTTATCTGACAAGTCAAAATACTCCCTGGCTGTCTCTCTATGTTTTCTTCGTGCCCAGGCCCGGCGAAGGCAGATTTATATTTATTATTATAATTAATTTTTTTTGGCCCATCCTGGTGTCACAATAATGAAAAAAAAAAAAATGACAAAGTTGCATTGACAACAAAAATAAAATAGTATCCCACAACTATGTAAAAGAAAACGAACAAGTATAGACAACGTACCTCATCATGATTTTATGATAAACTATGTAAAAGTTGCCATTTCACAACGTTTAAAAAAAAAAATTACGTAATAAAATAAATTCATAAACTCAAACCAGTAAGCAATAAGCATTATATAAAAAAATAATGACAAATTTGTATAAAATTATAGACACAGCAACGGAATTTAAGCATATATGCATCTTTTTAGTATTATAAATAACACGAACTCTAAATAAAAAAGTTAATAATCTTTGAAAAGTTATAACTGAATAAAATAGCCTATAAAACATGATAATTTAGATATAACTCTATATTATTAAGGTTATTTTGACAAAATTATGTGAAATTATATAATCCTTAAAATTTAAGAATATATTATTTTATGTGAGACCCAGATAATAATGATAAATTAATAATAGTAATAATAATAATAATAATAATAATAATAATAATAATAATAATAATAATAATAACAACAATAATAATAATAACAAAAGCATTAATAATACTAGTACTAATAATAATTATAATAACAACAATAATAGTAATAACAATAATAATAATAAAGATAATATAATAATAATAAAACGAAAATGGGAGAAGAAGCAGCGGAAGAAGTAGATGAAGAAGAAGAAGAAGAAGAAGAAGAAGAAGAAGAAGAAAGCTATAATTATTAAGTACTTACCGGAAAACTCGGTAATAGTGTCAGCCCTCAGTTTATATCTAGGAATCTGTTCCTGAACAATACTGATGAGTTCGACTTCCGCTACGTTATCTGCTGTACACACATCTGAAACAATTAGAAAAATGGAACGTTAAAATTTGAAAATTATCAGAATATATATAACACTTTGATACTCTATTTAAAACTTATAACTTTATTTAAAGAAATTTTAAAGACATATTTATTACCTGTCAGTGATTATGAAACTCGTTTTTTTTATGATAACAAACGAGAGAGAGAGAGAGAGAGAGAGAGAGAGAGAGAGAGAGAGAGAGAGAGAGAGAGAGAGAGAGAGAGAGAGAGAGAGAGAGAGAGAGAGAGAGAGAGAGAGAGAGAGAGAGAGAGAGAGAGAGAGAGAGAGAGAGAGAGAGAGAGAGAGAGAGAGAGAGAGAGAGAGAGAGAGAAATTAAGTTACTAGATTACACAACTTATTCTGATCCAAATATAAAATGAAATAGACACTAAAGTGTGTAGGACGTGTGTAGAAATTGTGAATTCATAAAATGTCATATTGAAATACTGGAGACAAAAAATATAGGAACATAGTTATTACGATAAAATATATATAATTTCTTTTATGACTGTGACACCGGGACAGGCGAAGGAAACTGCCTCATCAGGCCCGGCCACCAAGAAGACTCTGAGATGAAAAGTAGAAGCTTAAGGACAAGTCAGAATGAGAATGATAAATAATAAGAAAAAGACAGGATGAAAGAATATTTAATTGCTAAACTGTAGTGCTCAAGAAAGGTTTTTCCAATCACAGACTCGTTTTTAGTATAGCTAGCAGACTGGGAACTACAAGCAATGTATCTTCTTGTTAAAAATATAAATAACCACTATACATCCGCTTGAACAATTACATAAGATATGAATATTAAGATATTATGCAATACCACATGGAATGTACCGAGTATTCTTATCTTAATAATGTTTCCGCCATTTTTCTTTGTATTGTTAATATAATGATTATGCCATGCATAACAAGCATGCCCTCATGATGCCTAAATTTCATCGCACTTACAAGATATTAAGTTAATATGTAATCATTATAGAGTGATTACATTAGGAGCCTCGTTGTTCTTATTGTAAAGTCGTGTTAGAGCAAGTGATAAAAAGACTTATATTCATTTTCAAGATTTTACCAAAATATTCACAATCGTGACCGACTCCTTCTCAAATCCCAAAACACTTGACCACTTCAATGTACCGCTTTGTGTGTCAAAATTTGCCCCCTTTCAAATGGAGGGGACACATATGTGGCAGCCGTAAAGGGGCTTAAGAGCTAGATGCCCTTCCTAACGCCCCGCGGGGGCTTGACCCCGCGTTAGTCGCTTCCACATTTTTGTGCTCTACCAATGAGCTACCGCGGCTCCCCTTCACAACTGCAACACTGCGTCAGATATAACATCTAGATACAAAAAGCAATTTCATATAACAGACAGAATGCCCTTCCTAACGCTCCGCTGTGGGATCGAACCCGCATTACTCGCTCCCACATTCGTGTGCTCTACCACTGAGCTACTGCGACCTCAGCACTGCGTTAGATAAAGTAATTAGGTTTAAGAAGCATTTAAATAATAGAAACACCGAAGCCATAAATCGTTTTATCTATTCTAATCCTTTCTTAACGAGATCTGTCTGTTAACGTCTGGCTGTTAACATATACAGACCACCTACTGTATACAGATGAGCTGTCAAATCTTACTGGAAGAGTTTATGAAAATGCTGTCAAATATAATGGCTTCAATATTTTCGAGAATACATATATGCTTATAAATGCATGTATTCATACATACATACATATACATACAGACAGACATTTAAAAAATCTGCTTTTGCACTTGAAACAGATAAAGCAGGCTGTTTGAGGCCTTAGCATCCAAACAAACAAAACAGACATACACATGCTGTATACTCTTGGCACAATGCTGGTAGACACACCGGCTCCTTCACGTACATCATGGCACGATTAAAAAGAAAAAGAAAAAATCTTCACCATATGAATGCAAAACATACGCAAGTTCACTGTCTCACTTTCTATTTTTTCCCGAGTTTTCTTATGACGAAAAGAATGTTCTTACCTTTTAGGTATTTAGACTAAGTCAAGTTGAGAAGTATAATTTCAAGTCATATACACAAACACATACACACACACACACACACAATCAATAATTGCAAGGGTAGGCTAAAGAGACAAGACATGAAGGTAAGACAGAAGAGTGTCATATACTGACACAAACCATACATACATACATACATACTTATTTACAAGAAAAATGCATACATACATACAAGAATAACGTCTACAACTAACCAGGAATACTCATGGAAAAAAGAGACAGATATAAACAGACAAAGAGATGTACAAACAAACAGACAGAAGTAAACAAGACCTAAAATATTTACTCATTAGTATTACCTTTTCTTCCCTATACATACCAGGTACATGAACAGGCTACTCGGCTCTAGGCCAAGAGTGTAAAAAAAAAAAAAAAAAAAAAAAAAAAAAAAAAAAAAAAAAAAAAAAAAAAAATAATCTCCAAAATCTTTTAATAAATTAAGATTTTTTTTTTTTTAACAAAAGTCTGACACTAATTAGAGCTTATAAGAAAAATCATAATGAAAAAAAGACCAGATGTTTTACGGCAATAAATTAATATAAAGTGACTTCGAAAACAGCTTTGGCAGTAGTTGATATTTATTATAAAAAAAACATAAGGTCACACGATCAAAGTAGGCTTCAAGGGATGTCAACATCTTCAGTAAATTAATATAAAATTATTTAAGAAAATGTTGCTTTGGCAGCCACTTATAAGACAATCATGAAACAGAATGCAAACATTATTCATTATAATAAATAAATTATGATAAAGTTATCAACAAACAAAGGTTTGGCACTAGTTGGCACTTGCACTCATAAGAAACACAAAATTGATTTCCTGTATTGAAGAGGGGAATAAACTCACATATCATAAGATTATGTCAGGGCCATTTCTAGTTAAGAAGGAGAGGGTAATGGTGCACCCACAGTCGTAGCCAATGTCAACTCAGCATATAGTATACACAATTATACTTCAGTGTAAGATAAATAAATTACTAATGCCCGTCACTATAAAAGTCTAGATTCTTTTTGACATTTCAAGTTTATTCTCATAACTTCCATAACTTACTGATCTCTCTCTCTCTCTCTCTCTCTCTCTCTCTCTCTCTCTCTCTCTCTCTCTCTCTCTCTCTCTCTCTCTCTCTCTCTCTCTCTCTCTCTCAGATAAAAGAGATGTACTATAAATACACTCACCACTAAATGACTCCACGTGAGAAAAAACCTCTAACATAGTCATTATCATAATTCGAGGTACAAGAAAGTAAATATTTACAGTAGATGCAGAACATGTCTTACAAATAAAAGCATACAAGAGAATTTCTCTTTGAAGTACTACTGGGTGCACGTGGTATATGAGTGGAGCAAGGAAGAGAGAGTGCAAGAGATAGGAATAAGTAGAGAAAGATTGTGCATAGTTGACGTGGGTCAACGGTATTTCTCGCACCTACTAGTACAGTAAACTGGGATGGGTGGGTGTAGGGGGTTGCTATAAGGTGAAGTGGAAGGGGTAAACCAGCTACAGCTGTTGGTCATAGCGGCAAACGATCCTAGCATATTCACCCAATGACTGACCCAAGTAGTGTGGGGAGGAAAGTACCAGACCTTTATCTCCAAGTACTTAAGAGGAGTGATCGAGGTAAATACGCTTCTAATGAATGTGTGTTTTGACTTGGCCATCCCCTTTACAAGGGAGATTGCGGCCAATGTATACATATGTGTATTTCGGAACTTCGAATTCATCATTAAAATAAACCGTACAGCAATAGCACTCTACACATTCTTCTTCGTCTTTACACCTAAAACCCAGAAAGCATATTAATTAATGAAATAAAAAAAATAATAAATCTTGATATGTCTTATGATTAAATCTCTTCTTTTAATTAAACACAACCTTTTAACAAAATTTAAGCAAATAATGTCAATAGGGAAAGGAGGGATCATTAAAGAACTATTTCTTGCAATGATCTCGTAATCTCTTCTTCACGAGGAAATATTTGTAGATGTTTGTAACGTGAATTCCACATAGACCACCTTTGAACACTGCCAAAGGGGAGACTTTCGTCACTTGGGGGGACACGCGAGTATCAACCGGTCCAATGACTTGTTTAGATTATACATGAACAGGCCCAGACCAGGATGGGAGTTAAAATCTAATTGGGAATTCTTATACAGATGATGGATTCAGATTTTTGAGGGATGGGGTGGTAATTTGTCAATATATCATCCAAGATTAGGTATGTCAGAAGAGGTTCAGCTTTAAAGGTTCAGATGGATGCGGTCAACTATTTCAAGAAGGGACTTATTCAAATATCAGAGTAAAAGAAAATTTATAACGATATAAGTAGGTGACAATGAGGACTTTCTGATCTAGACATTGAGAGAGTAATCAGCACAGCTTCCAAAAGACTGATAAATGCAGAAGACATATCATATCAAGATTAAAAAAAAAATAATGTCCCGTTTAATGCTACACAAATAGCCATTCCTAACGGCTCGTAATGGGTTCGAACCAGCGTTAATCACTTTCTGACTATCGCATTCTACCACTGAGCAACAATTATACCTAATATATTGTATAGTATAAAGATATATAACAATCGAATTCTCACATATAAACACAAGTACATTCACGATTATTGGCGGAATTTCCGAAGATAATATATTATTAAAAATAATTTTTCATCTGAAAAACATGTTCCTCTCTCTAAGAACAGTAATCCGTTCGACACTATCTTCAAAGATATTCAGATAATATAGGTAATTCATATACAGATAAA
>JAXCGZ010016993.1:40000-55000 GCA_037179515.1 Halocaridina rubra
ATAAGTACACGCGAATTTGGTTCTTTAAAAGTCTAAATAAATTATAATATTACATTTATTCTTACTGAAAATATCAAACACCAGAAAAAACCCACATGTGAAACTCTGTAAAACAAAACATAAAAATCTTAGCGAGTAAGTACAATGAACTTCGCACTGTTTGTTTACAAAGAAACAAGAAGCGTGATCACGAAAATTTCCAAATAACATCAATATGCAAAATTGGCACCCAATATACACGCTATTTTAAGGAATTCGAATGTGATTTGATCTACATTTAATGTAGTTTATTCACAACATTTTACTACACACTTTTATGTCTCCCTCGGGCACGAAAACAGTCTATGAATAAGTGGGTACGCGCATACACAGACATGGCATACTTTGGCACTGAACGCTCCCACCCTCAAACCCTCGACATTACCCCAATCCTATCTACCCCGTCAACTTCGCCGGTTTATCCACGCATGCGCAAAAAGAATGCATCTCTAAGGTACACACCTGAGATGAAAGCCACTTAATTCCTGATGTCAATAACGAATGGCACTATATTTGTATTCATTCCCAAAACCACATTAACGCAACATCTACAAAAGTACTTAGGAAAAAAGCTTAATCACATTATATAAAAAAATTATTTCCAATAATCTTGACTTAGAGGAGAATTTAAGCGAAATTACTTAAGAAAAAAAAACATAGTAAATCATAAAATGGTAGATGTGGTAGAGTAATGCAAGCAATATACGAAGTACAGTTAAGGGAAACAACTCCGATCTAAATGAGTGAATAATGGGATATGAAGTGGCAGTAAAGTAGCTTCTTAAGTGTAGCTTTGCAATACGAGAAATGATGCCTAAGCTATATCTTGTTTCTATATATAACTAAAAATAAGAGTAGTAGTAGTAGTAGTATAGTAGTAGTAGTTTTGTTTTAGTAATAATAATAATAATAATAATAATAATAATAATAATAATAATAATAATAATAATAATAATAATAATAATAATAAATCAATAACAATCAATACGTTTAGAAAGGTTGTCCTTGCATTCGACTCTGGCACCGTTGGCACCCTAACCCGATGGGAGGCAGGGTGCCAAAAGGTGAGGTTTCACCCGACCGTGTAATGAGGGAAAGCGAAACATCTTCCTCTTGGCCTCATCAGAGGAATGACATTTATCTCCTTTAGGTTTGGAATGTTATATACTACATACTTCAACATAGCAAGACAGGCTAAAAGGGTGAAAATAATGTAAAAAAAAATAAATAAAAGTAGAGAGGAAATTTGGGACAATAGAGAGAGAGAGAGAGAGAGAGAGAGAGAGAGAGAGAGAGAGAGAGAGAGAGAGAGAGAGAGAGAGAGAGAGAGAGAGAGAGAGAGAGGAGAGAGAGAGAGAGAGAGAGAGAGAGAGAGAGAGAGAGAGAGAGAATAAAATTAGTCAATAATGTAATCTGATGTAATGACGTTATTGGTTTTCGATAAGATATTGAAAATTGCGATATCTTAATGTACATTATAAGTACATTGTAATTACATATTCTATAATAAAAGGGTAACTACGAAGTATATAAACAAATTCAATATTATTCTTATTATTTACAGTACTATGCATATTGGTTATGATGATGACGATGTTTAATCACTCCATACTGGACCAAAAAAAAAAAAAAAAAAAAACACAAATGTTTTGCCCAGGTCTTCGGATGTAACAGCAAGATTAGTCATAAAATAGCTTTTGAGTTAAAGGTTAAAACATTCTTTAGGAACTCACTAGCCCTCAACTGCTCTCTTCTGCTTCTGATTTGAGAAGTATATTTGTATGTGTTTTTGTATTTGACAGGTCCAGTGTACAAATTGTACTGACATTTTTCTTCTGATTTATGCTCTCTATTCAATAATTATAACCGTGTTCTCCTATTTCATTCTAAATTATATTTGTTCTATTTAATTATAGGTCTCATGATGACAAAAGTAATTGCCGAAGCGTCACAAAGAAGTAGTTAATCCCATCATAGTTTCGGTGTTGACCATCTCAAGATTATGATTCCCAAAAGAGTAATCGCATATATAAATATATATATGTGTGTGTGTGTGTGTGTGTGTGTGTGTGTGTGTGTGAGTGAGTGAGTGAGTGAGTGAGTGAGTGAGTGAGTGAGTGCGTGTGCTTGAGTGAGTGAGTGAGTGAGTGAGTGAGTGAGTGAGTGAGTGTTTACCTAATAGTGATTACCTAATTGAGTATACGGGAAAGAGCCCAAAGCTCGTATCTTCCCGTCTCCTGAGTGTGTGTGTGTGTGTGTGTGTGTGTGTGTGTGTGTGTGTGTGTGTGTGTGTGTGTGTGTGTGAATAACCAAGTGATGCATTCAAGAACAAGAAAAAAGAAAAAAGATAAAAAGAAAAAGAAACAAAAAAGAAAAAGAAAAAGAAAGAGACGAAGACGAGTTAGCTAAGTCCAATTATATTGAGTTGGTCTACATATTTCGATCTGAAAAAAAAAATGAAGCAAAAATAATTGGACTCTCAGGTCGACTGACTCCCTCGCCGGTTCAACAAGGAATGCAATGTTGACATTAACTTCCATTACGTAACAACACTTAAAGCGATACGGGAACGATAACGTAATCTCTTGACAAGATCATAACCTATACCACACGCTGTTGACTTATCAGTAAAATATCATTTTCATAGTTTTTCTCTCTCAAAAGTAGCATCATGAAAATACCAAGGAGGATTTAGGCCTAAATAAAATCTTGTACATATTTTAACTGATATGTTTAACAAAAATGGGAAGTTGTAAATACAAGATTCTCAATAATCTGTCTGTCTGTCTGCTCTCTCTCTCTCTCTCTCTCTCTCTCTCTCTCTCTCTCTCTCTCTCTCTCTCTCTCTCTCTCTCTCTCTCTCTCTCTATCTATCTATCTATCTATCTATCTATCTATCTATCTATCTATCTCTCCCTCTCTATGTTTGCATGTATAAGTGCTTGAGTTTATAATATTACCTAATTGTGAACATGGGTATGTGTATCTATTTATCAATTAATCTCTAATGAAAAAAATGGCTTCACAAGGGATTTAACGTAAGCTATTATTATTATTAGTATTATCATTTTAATTAGAATTATCATTATCATTAATATTACTATTATTATTAAAAACATTTCCTTATCGCTTTATAACAATTGCCCACTGCTGGGCTCTAGAAAGAGCATCCAGGCTTCAATCCCCAGCTCCAAATTGTCTGTGTTCACTTCCATGATGGGGATTAATCGTGACACCGACGAAATAAATTTAAAAGTTACGGGTACAATAAAAGATTGATAGAAAACGAAATGATAAAAGAAAACGGTATATTTATGGATAACTTTATCTATGCTATTGTTCTCAGACCTGTTTTCCCTAGTTATATGAAGCGCGATACTAAGGGGCTTCACATAGCTACACGAAATACCGTATATGTGTTAGAGTCAATAAACATACACGAATACAAAAAATAATGAGACACTTAAAATAATAAATAAGTGATATGCTAAACATTCAAAGGAAGCATCAATTTATACGTACTACCCAACCGGTCTTAATGAGTTGACCTCAGTTTACAGTGCTCCATCCACTAGCCATTAAAATTTTTAAAATTTTAAGAAATAATAACAATAACAATAATAATAATAATAATAATAATTAAAATAATAATAATAATAATAATAACAATAATAATAATAATAATAATAATAATAATAATAATAATAGCCAACAAAAGGTGTACGTAAAAAATACAACTCTGCTTTGTAGCATCCGGCATAATTCTCTTTAAACGAAAGTATGTTTTTTTCCTTCAACATTATCATCCCATCATGGCACGCCAGTTCAAATCATTATCGTGTCAAAAAGTCTTCCATTTCATTCCTAATTACATTAGTCTAATGTAAGTCGAGACTGTCCTCTTGCCTATAAACTCACTATCTTTTGAACTATCACCGCACTAATTTTATTCTCAGCTCGAGTCATGCTTAGTTCAATTTTCATTGATTTCTTAAGCTCTCCGTGATGGTACAGTAATCTTTTTAATTAAAACATAGACTTTATAACATTATAATGATAATAAAAAGAAATCAAATAAAAAAAAACACATCGATATATAGATAAATATTGCACTATGCTAAAAAGAAGCCATTATTAAACGGAGCCTATTCTTGTTATGTTAAGCAAACGTAGAAAGGCCGAAAGTAGTACAAAGAGACACCAAGTAATAAAAGTTATAAATAACAACAAACAGAGCACGGATGAGATTAGTTCGAAAAAACACAAGACAATTGTAGTATTTAGAGGCACAACACTAGTTTTGACAAGCAAAACAGAGAATCGATGAGATTAGTTCGAAAAAACACAAGACAATGATAGTATTTAGAAGCACAATAATGGTTTTGACAAGCAAAACAGAGAATCGATGAGATTAGTTCGAAAAAACACAAGACAATGATAGTATTTAGAAGCACAATAATGGTTTTGACAAGCAAAACAGAGAATCGATGAGATTAGTTCGGATAAACACAAGACAATGATAGTATTTAAAAGCACAATACTGGTTTTGACAAGAAAAACAGAGAATCGATGAGATTATTTCGAATAAACACATGATATTAGTTCTAAGAACAACAATACTAATTTTGCTAAGCAAACAGAGCATGGATGAGGTTAGTTCAAATAAACACAATATAATAGTTTTAAGAACAACAATACTGGTTTTGCTAAGCAACAGAGCATGGATGAGTTTAGTTCGAAGAAATAGGAGATAATGAAAGTTTTAGATCTTGTACTCACCTGTGATGGTGCTAACGTTCTTATATTTCGGCATAGGTGCTTTGACATGCTCCAGACGTACCCTGGACTTGTACGTGCTGGGGTAAGGTTCACTTTTGGGTTCTCCGTCAAAATCGTCGTCCTCCAATAGCCCCTCCAGACGATAAAGTCCAGCTTCAAAACTTCCAATGCCACAGAGGGAAGCACTTCGAGTTCTGGCTCTTTTCAAGCAACTTCGAATCCTACTCTGGATCTCGGAGACGTTTTCCGAAGATGTGGTGCTGTCCGGGGATGTGTTATTTGTGGTCTTCACGGGACTAGCGGGTGACAGGGGACTAAGAGTTTTGTCTTTGCACGAGGGTGATGACCTCGGGGTATCAGGGTTAAGCTTAGGAACTGGGTAGAGGTCAGGGTCTTTGAGGAGTTCTCGATCAACTTCATCGAGGGTGGCAACAGAATCTTCCTCGTCAGAGGGAAGATAAAAAAAGGGTCGGCTAAGGTCTTGACTAATATCCTTGAACGAATCCACCTTCCCGCTGAGTGTCGGTTGGTCTAAATTACCAACCGATACCTGGGCTGTTATTGACAAAGGAGCAGGCCTTTTAACTCCAATCTCTGAGACTCCTCCTGCAAGTGGGCTATCACCTTGGACTATCTTACTTCCATTGCTCTTTTTTTCTGCTAGATCCTTCTCGACGGTAGCTCCAGTCGCTGTTATCTTCTCATTCTTCTTCACTTTGGAGTGGGAGGCACTTCCTCTAAAGAAGTTAAGCAGGTTGGAAGCGTCACCACTCACTGACTTTACTTCTTCTTGGAGCTCCTGGGACACCCCGTTTCTCTCGTCAGTGCCTACCTCTGGGTGGGCCTGAGAGAGGACATGGGTGTGAGAAAGAGGAGATCCACCAGATACGTTAAAGAATGCGTGAGATCTCTCTCCAGAAGCACCTTCAGGGACGCCGTTGGAATCGCTTTTCTTCTTTTCCCTGACGGCGTCCACTAAAAGAGGACTGAAATTCTTTAAAGGTGTAGCCACGTCACTGGAGTCCTTTTGGGGTTCTGCGCCCTCGCCGTTTTCTGGCTGTTGAGTTCTTTGAGCCAACAGCCTTCTAATACTGAGGGAGGCTGAGGTATAGGCCGAGCTGATCCCCCACGGCCCCCAAGTCTCGTCTCCCTGAAAAGAAAAGGGAAAATAAAAATTAAACACGTGGAAAAAGGAAAAATGACAATGTGAAAAACTTATCAGAATGGCGTCTGCTGAATACAAAACATCATAATCATAATCAAATAAAAGTTAACATATTATATATATATATATATATATATATATATATATATATATATATATATATATATATATATATATATATATATATATATATATATATATATATATATATATATATATATATATATATATATATATATATATAACAGCATAAACAACAGTGAAATAGTGAAATAGAAAATCCTCATTATTCGTACCGTACATAAAAAAATATGACGTAAATTTATTTAACGAAATATAACCATAAAGAATAATAAGGATTAAAATAGAGGCTAGGAAAACTCATCTAATATATAAGCATACGGATGCCATCAATTAATTTGTATGAACTAAATACATAAATCTGAAATTTAATAAATATATAAATAATCAGATAAACATCTTTATTCATTCTGATCAAATGGCTATTATGAAATAGATAGTCAAAGCACTATACAGATGGTCAGGTCAAACATCCAAATTCATCACAGGACCCAATGAGGCTAGAATTCAATCTTCATACAAAATACTGCTCCACAGGATATGAGTCTTATACATAGTAAGTCCTATTCTTTACATATTAATATAATCCCTCTTCTATAGGTTCCTTCTATATATTAGTGACTAATTTATACACTAAAACCATATCATCAGTGCTCTTTACACCAGTATATTGCATAATTACGTACATTCATTATATAAAAACTAATTAATAATTTGAATAATTACGTATATTAACTGTACACAAACGGCTAAAATTGGGTAATATTTTGGATTATTAAGTAAATTTCCTGAGTAAAAATTACTGAATAATTTGAATAATTAGGTATAATCATTATAAAAACTATTAAAATTTGGAAGAGTAATATCCATTTAATACTGAAAAAGTGAGATAACTGAAACATAATAACCAACATTAGTACCCGGATGTGAGACTTATTCTGTACATTTTACTAGATTCAAGCCCTCATGTTAGTTACTTAAATTAAGTGAAAGTTTCCATTACTTACTAAATGATAAAGAAAAAAAATCTAAAAAATGTCTAAAGCACACATAAAAATAATCTGAAACAAAACACATGATCAAATGAACAGGACACAAAAGAAGATGAAAATTACCTCGTAGTCTACTTTTTTCAAACACGTTTTACACATGATTATAGCTTTGTCGTTTTCTTTCTCGTTAAATTTTTCCTTTTCTTGTTCTTTCTCTTTCCTTATTAGAGATTTCGATTTCAATCGAGATTTAAGAAGACTTTGCTGTAAAAGTCGGAATCGATTTGCTGTCGTCTGAAAATGTTGCAATCAGATTTTGAAAAACTTGCCGTCAGAATTTGTTATACAGAAAGATTTTTATGCGTTTGCAATGATATCGCTCCACTCCCAAATACATACACATACAATGGCTGCATTTCGTTTTGTTAGGGGTGGCCGAGTCAAAGCACACATTCATCAGAAGCCATTCAACCTTGATCACTTCTCTTAGTTCTTTAAGATAATAGGCTGCCACAATTCCTCCCTCCAACACACAGCTTGGGTCACTAACAGGGCAAATGGGCAAGAACCTTTTGCCAATAGACCCGACAGCTGTAGCTGGTCTCACTCCACCACTTTATCTCATAACAATCCCCCCACACATACACCTTCCTTTCCCGGTTTACCGTGCTAGCAGGGGCGGGAAACCCATTGGAATCGTGTTATTCATACACAGTATTATAATGAAATAAATTACATTCAGGTTTTGAGTTTTTGAAATCAGATTTTTTTTTTATTTGGAACCAAACTGTCAATCCCATTTAGTAAGACATTTGAAGCACATGAAACCTGATTCTGAACTATTTGAAATCACAATTTTAAACCTTTTCATTATTAATCTGCATTCATAGTTTGAACCATTGGAATTCAAAATTTTATTTTTTGTCTCTCAAATTGTACATTCTTTGCGAAAATATTTAAAATCTTATGTAATCTGAATTTTAATTACCCTATCTGGAAGTGGAATTTTTTGAAAAATCATTATTCATAACAATTAAAATATTTTGCAATCTGACTGTAATCCCTTACAATCAGTTGATTCTGCCTTGGCAATGTCCTTTTGAATAGTTACCTAATCAATGTTGAATCTTTTTCAATCAGATTTTCAATCGTTCATTGTATTTACATAGTCATAAACGGGTTATTATATACAAATTATTGACACCAGGTTATGTTATTACTTCATTAGTAACTCTTTTATTGCGTTACTTTTATAGACATTTATATTTTGAACACTATTTCAATATTTATAGGAATTTTTTTTTTTCTATTTAGTTTGGGACTTCTCAATTCTGAGTTACTGTCTGCCACAATTTATAAGCTTCAAAAAATTGCAAGATGCAATAATCACATTTTGCAAAATATTGCATGTGCTTCACGAGGGAGAATAGTAATGAGAACAATGTATATACCAAAATATGTGTATTCATGCATGAATATATGTATGTACGTACGCTTATATGTACTATATGTATGTAGGGATGCACAAATGTAAAATATGTGAAAATGTATTAGCATTTGAATTCTATAATAAAATACTCAACACATTTGTTACCCATTCACAAAAGTATAATATAATAAATAAAATATAATAATTATAATACTAATAATAATAATAATAATAATAATAATAATAATAATAATAATAATAATAATAATAATAATAATAATAATAAAACAATGATGATAATAATAATAATAATCATTATCATCATCACTACCATAAATATCATCATCATGATCATTATCATCATTATCATACGAAATATAACAACATCACCAAACTTGAAAAAATTACTGTACATAATAATCATCGATAGGTGATTCTATCGTAGCCTCCAATATCGTTGGCATTGACATTGTGGTAAAATAAAAACTTAAGTCTGGGAAAGATAATTATGTTCACACATGGAGATAAACAATGGCACTGTACCCAATAAATCTATAATTAGCTCTTGCTAGAAGAAGCTATTGGCACTTTTCTTAGCTTTCGACGGGTCTCCATTTTCAAGGTAGTTTTAATGAGATGTTACTGCCAGCATAATTTAGTTGTCTATCATTAGCAGTTATTTGAAGAAGCTCTTTGCACGTTTTTAGTGTTTCGCCCAGTCTCCATTTTCAAGGTAGTTTTAATGAGATGTTGCCGTCAGCGAAATGTGTCTAAAACAACTCTGTCGGCATTTTAAGGTAGTAACAAGTTTTAGTGGTATTGCTCCCTTGCTTGCACATAATTTCGAGGCCCTGTTTACACATTCACACACTAAATAATGCTACTGGCATCGTCTAAACAATTTTGGTGGGATATTTTTCAGGATGTTAATAACATCAGTGAGTGTCTCTTCATATCCTCTTTCCAAAGTCTTGAGCAACAACTAACGAAATATAAAACACCGAGACTAATCTCCGCGTCTTTTCCACTCCTGAAACTCAGGACACACTCAAATCATATTATCTAATCTTTGTTTATCTAAATTGTATCTATCTTATCTCTATTTGCAGATAATCCATGTGGATGACAATGGGAAACACGTACGCAAGTTGGTCAGAGGATGATAGTTAAGGTAATAAGCCAGAAAATGGATTTAGATAATCCTTTGAGTGTTCTAAAATAATACAAAAATTGAGATATCATAAAATAGGTCGATATATGAATATGCAAGCAATTTAACTACTTAATGTTGCATATTTATTACGGAACCGAGGGGCGTTAGGCATCCAAGCCTAAATTACCCAACTCCAAACTGTCTGTGTTCACTCCCCTTCGAATGGGGTTCAATAATGACACAATAATGTAAAAATGAAACATAATGGCCAATACAAAACTCATCTCTAATGATACTAGTATTACGAAACTACTGCAGTGCTCCTGGGAATTCTCTAGCCAGTTATATATATATATGTGTGTGTGTGTGTGTGTGTGTGTGTGTGTGTGTGTGTGTGTGTGTGTGTGTGTGTGTGTGTGTGTGTGTGTGTGTGTGCGTGTGTGTGTCCCCCCCGTGTTTGTGTGTGTGTGTGCGCGCGCGCGCGCGTGTGTAGTGTGTGTGTGTGTGTGTGTGTGTGTGTGTGTGTGTGTGTGTGTGTGTGAACGGGCACGCGTTTTTCCAGAGCTTCAGGACATTCGTACCTTACCTATTCTAGCACCTGAATTCATGGTTCAGCAGGGTACATATATAACCAGCCAATTTCAGAAGTATACTCATTATGCCTGCTAAGTCGGCATGGACTAGGGGACTATGCTCATGATGACTAAGTGAAATATTCATTTTCCGCCTCACGGAACGAGGTGGGATCAAACATTTGTCGTGGTTGACCCATCGTACACCCAGCTTCCCTTCTGATCGCTTTCGGAAATCTCGACTGCAAAAAGGCATCCAACCCTTCTAAATATAGTGGTTGGACATAATAATAATAATAATAATAATAATAATAATAATAATAATAATAATAATAATAATGTTCTATTCTATTCTATACTGACTTGCTTCAAGTGGAAATAAACAAATAAAATATACACAATATATAATTTAGAGATGAAGGGATTCACAATACTCATTCTCACACCTGATTATTATTTATTATTATTATTATTATTATTATTATTATTATTATTATTATTATTATTATTATTATATTATATTATTATTATACTTCGCTACCAACTTCTCTCATAAGCTTCTCGAGATAAAGCTTTATGGCGACGTGGCATAGCAACTAAATTACTATTCTTATATCCACTGTCCCTGAAGCAATTCGAGTGAAAGGCAGCTCTCCTTGTGAAGAGATGAAAAATGAATTATTCATTATTTATGATGCATTTATTTACTCATATGACGCATAATATTTGAATATATCACGATTCATGCAATATATTCCTCTAACTCATGATATATAATATTCATTTTACTCACATCAAGTTTAACATTGGAATATATAATTATTTACATATACTTGTGTGCATATATATTTATGGGTCTATTCGTTCTGACAGACGATTAAAGCAACCGAATGCTTCGCTGCTTGCCGGGGCTAAAGATAATGAAGTGCCTACCCCATCTTGCACTTCCTCCTTTTCGACGCTGTTCGTTAGCTCAAAAGGAAATCAAGCAGCGTTGCTGGAGAGGTTAGAGGGCGGTCTGGAGCATTCCTCCATATCAACTGCCTCTGGGTCTCTCCCTCCGGAATTTCTCTCATATTTTACTCCCCAAGCGCACATACACAAACATACACACACACAGGCGCGCGGGCGAGCAAATTAATACACATATGTTTGTTGCGATTTTTTTTTCATAATTATGTTTCTTTAATCTAAATTCTTTGCATCGAAACCCTTACCCATATATTATTTACAGATCTGGTTCATTCGTTTATCCCATGCAATAAATCATTTTCATATCTGTAGTAATTTATTTTAATCTTCTCATCCTCTGTTATACGACAATCCTGGTATATACTTCCGTCAAGCCGAGAAATAAACGATACTAGGAAACTGTGATTTAGAAAAACATACAAACAAACATAAAAGGAACCAACCAAAAAGCAAAGGGAATCAGGAAGAGGTACTGTAACAAAACAAAATGAAACTAGGAAAAAGTAATAACGAAAAAAATGAAATAAGGAAAAAGTTATATTGAGAGGAGAATAAACGAAAATTTAAAGAGAAAATAGGTTCAACAAAGAACGATATATAAATTATTTAAATAAAAAATATATAGATAAATATATACACTCATAATTCTTGAAGGTTCTACTTTTTTGTGGAAATCGCTGACGCATTAATACCAAAATGCAAATGACAATAAAGTTATCATAATACAGGAGAAGCGAAACGCCACTGTGCAGGCAAAAAAAAAAAAAAAAAAAAAAAAAAAAAAAAAAATCCTTTCCTCATGAGCACCAATAATTATATTCCTTAAAGATTTATTTTTTTTTACTATATCTTCAAGATCTATATTTACTTTTACATATTAATATAAATAAATATAAAAATAGACAAATGGTTAAATAATATATATATATATATATATATATATATATATATATATATATATATATATATATATATATATATATATATATATATATATATACGCACAAATTAACGGTATAAATAAATGGAAAAATAAACAAATATATAAATAAATCTAAAAAAATATCAAATTAAAAAAGGCTAAAAAAGTAGCCTTTGAAGCTGTTAATGTGATGAAATAGAAAGTTATAAACAGTTAAATAAAATAATGATACACAAATGCTAATATGCTGACAAGAGAGGAATACATAATATAATTATACACAAACAAACAAAATAAATTCACGTATAAATAAACAAATATGAAAATAAAAGCATATAAATGTCAAATTAGAAAAGGATAAAAAAAAGAAAAAAAAAGAGATCCTCTGAAGTTGCTTCTGTGACGGAAAGTGAAAGTTTGAGCAAAAAATGCAAGTCACGGATCAGAGTGGAGGGGTCCAACGCGTCTAGGGAAAAATCCTTGAATGGTACAGACACTCTAAAAAGCTTTCAGACCCTTTGAAATATTTACTATTTGTGGACGTGGGAGCGATGGGGAGGGGGATCATTGTAGAGTTAGCAAGTCGAAGGCGACTCTCGTGGGTTAGATCCTACCGCGGGGCGTTCGGATGGTCAACAAGCCTTGATTTCCCAGCTCCAATCAGTATGTGTCCACCCTCAATCGAATGGGGACTCATTGTGACACATAAAGCAACCCCGAAGCGAGAAGATAAAACCGCGATCTAGCACTGCGGGGCGATAGGAAGGGTATCCAGCCTCAATTCCCCTACTCCAACCCGTCTGTGTTCACCCCATTCGCAGCTTTTTCCTTTTTACCTTTCTCAAAATATTCTCTCTCTCTCTCTCTCTCTCTCTCTCTCTCTCTCTCTCTCTCTCTCTCTCTCTCTCTCTCTCTCTCTCTTTCTCTCTCACTCACACACACACACACACACACACACACACACATACACACACACACACACACACACACACACACACACACACACACACACACTGGGAGAACTTCATGTTAAATTCTTTTCAAATCAAAGAGATGCAATACAAGGGAATGAAATGTAACCTTGGTATAAATAAATGAATAAATATATAGATATATAAATAAATATGAAATTACTCAAACTCTCTATACTAAATGGAAGAAGAAGAACTTGGAGGGTTTCAGTGCGACACTAGTAGCTTGTTATTGCATGGTAGAGTTGATTCCTAACTGAGTTTGATAACAATGATCAGTATGTTTACAGCGACATTACCACCGAAGAGACTATTGTTTGCATAGATTTTACCTGGATAAACAAGATTAATGAAACTGTAAACTTAATTTTTAGCAAATTTTTAAAGCACTAGAAATCACATAGAGTCAAGATCAAAGTATTATGAATATAAAAAGAGGCATATCATACTAGCATCGGATAGTTCATAGGGACACAGGCGATACACCGGACTAAAATGTGTTCTGAACTAAGAAACATATCACCATCATATCGGACATTATCATTCTCTCACACATCCTTAAAGACAAACAGATAGATAGATAGATAGACATATGGACAGATAGATAGACAAATAAACAGAGAAAAAAAAACGCATACTGCTTAATCACGAGTGTGTTTGCATGCTAATTCCAACAAGGTCGTATGTAACGGTGTACTACACAGGCCTGCAGAGTTGGCAAGGGATAAGAAAATTTCCTCAAGGATGCAATATAAGAGGTTATAAATAATAATTAAATCAGTTTACGATATAAACGGTGGAAAATAAGCCGGCAAGATAAGGAAAGAGAGACTGAAACTGTACCAAAATGGGTACGCAAAAGTGAATGGAAATTTGAAATTAGTCATTAATACAGAAGTAAATAAATCACACACGTACGTGTGTATGTGTGTGTGTGTGTGTGTGGGGGAGAGAGAGAGAGAGAGAGAGAGAGAGAGAGAGAGAGAGAGAGAGAGAGAGAGAGAGAGAGAGAGAGAGAGAGAGAGAGAGAGAGAGAGCAGCAATATAAAACTTGAAAGTCACGTAAGCAATGTAGGGTCTCTCTCTCTCTCTCTCTCTCTCTCTCTCTCTCTCTCTCTCTCTCTCTCTCTCTCTCTCTCTCTCTCTTTTCAACTGCACTGTGAGTAAAACAAAGAATGACAGTTCTTCAAATGAAAGAAATTATTTTTTACATCTTGTCTGACTTTTGTATACCAAGATAAGAAATAAAACAAAACTGAATAAAAGCTCCACTTTGAAAAAGAAATATTCAACAAGCCAATCTTAGCTATTGGCTAAGACTGACAGACAAGCTCAAAGTCATCTATAACTCCAAAACAGTTAAGAATAAATTTCTCATTTGGAAAAAGAGGATTTTCGTTTGCACGTACCCAACGACCTCTTTTGCCTGAAGCTTTCTCAATATTTCCACTTTCGGGGGTAATTATCTTATTTTAGGGTAATTACGAGGCTTTTAGGGTACTTAAAAGATACGCCTGCGAAGAGTAAAACTCAAGTTTATAAGTTTTTCAACATTTAGCTTAATCTGCCAACACCTGGAGCAATTTCAAAATTTATATAAGGTATAAGAAATTGAGACCCATTTACTTGGGTTCTGGCAGGATCTCTCCTCCCAGAATACTCCCACGTTTTCTGACTCTTAGTAGCAATACTGAGGAGGGGATTCTCCGTACCCCACTCAGCCCCATTTAGTCTTTTACGACACGCAGGGAAACACAGAGATGTATTCTACCCGACTCCTGGGGTCGGACGTATCAAGGAATGGATGAGCGGATGCAGAGGTAAGTCACAGAGTGAAGGAAGCGAGTAAATACCTAGGTAGAATAGCCTTGCCCGCCTACCTTGTGGATGACCCAATTAGGGTGTTAGGGGGAAATGTGGTAACC
>JAXCGZ010016993.1:57500-95000 GCA_037179515.1 Halocaridina rubra
GCTAAGAGAGTTCACTCGACGTCGTCACTGTTCTTCCCCCTCCTATCCTATCCCATACCATCCAATCCAATCTAAAAATCATCATCATCATCATCATTACTGTTATTATTATTATTATTATTATTATTATTATTAGTTGTAGTAGTAGTAGTAGTAGTAATAGTAGCAGCAGCAGCAGTAGTAGTTCTGTGGCTCAGCACACTGCTCTGTAATACCAAGGTTCGTATCCCAAAACTTAGTTAAAAACAAAATTGGAATTATTTTTTTTACCATTAAGACAAGATAATAACGACAAAATGAAAATATTAAATATGTGACAGACAAACTCAGTGTACTTCATAAGACAAAGTCGCTTAAACAAGCGACAAAAAATAGTCAATATTTACTTCTTGTATAAAAGTAAAAACGAAAAAGATGTTATCTTTCATCTACACAAATTTCCCACGCGCTTACACAGACACATATATCTATGATAAACTTTCAGAGTGAGTGAGAGATATATATAAACCTCCCCTGTGACTCCCACAAATAATGTATAAAATTTCCCCAACATTTCACAACAGCACAAAATTGAAAATCTATGAAACACGAAAATGAACATTTATTTCGAGGTTCAAATTAAGTTTTCGTGATTGAATCAAATCTTAGTTTTACTGACATATATGTGAAATCATGGGGACCCGCGGTAGCTCAGTGGTAAAATGAGCTCGGCGAGAAGCGACTACCGTGGGTTCGATCTAACCGTGTGGCGTTGGTAAGGGTATACAGCCTAAATCCCCATAGCTCTTGCATACCTGTGTCCACCCCCATGCGCATGGGGACTAATTGAGCCATATAACACCAAATTCACATGCACAGTTTTATGTGTCTTAATCAGCTCTCATTAAAACTGGGGTGAACACAGACATGTTGGGGTCGGGAGAGTAACATTGGACGGAATTCCACACGCTCCACTCTGGGATCGAAACCGTGTTAGCTGCTTCTCAACTCACGCTTTCTACTACTGACCTACCGCGGTCCTTAGCATATCAATATATTATCAGAGAAAAATTCCCCACTTCGGGAATAACAACAAACTTAGATTTTTTCTTCTTCTTTGCTCTCGGTCTTATCGTCTATAGAAGTGTTAGGCTCTAATCAACAAGCAATAAAAACAATGTTTTCTAATCAACATAGATTTGTAGTAAACATGTTAATCACTATGATTATAACAAAGGAAATAATTAATAATAATAATAATAATAAAAATAATAATAATTATTATTATTAAATAATAATAATAATAATAATAATAATAATAATAATAATAATAATAATAATAATAACAATAATAAACCCAGCCACTGGGTTAAGCATGCCAGCTTATCTTAGCGCCGGTCCCAAGCCCGGATAAATGGGGAGGGTTTCCAGGATAGTCCTAGCAAGACACTGGAAGAAAACCTCTTTGCTCGAGCAACGCATGGCTGGCCAAGTGGTCAGCCAACTGACAGATAGAGAGCTATCTACTCAGGCGTATGGTGAGAAAAAAGGTGAGAATAACAATAATAATCATAACAACTGCCAATTTACTTGTCATCACCATTGCTACTACTAGTACTACTAATGCTGCTACAACTACTACAACAATATACTACTACTACTTATGTATATCGTGTTCATTCATAGTTATATTAATTACACTCATCATCATTATCGTCATTATTATTAATGTTATTATAATTATTGCTATTATTATTATTATTACCATCATCGTCTATGAGAAGGATAAGGAGTAATTTTTATTTGATGTTTTGGTCATTAGTTGAAGAAGAAGCAGCAGCAGCAGCAGCAGCAGCAGCAGCAGCGGGGGAGAGTAGTAGTAGTAGTAGTAGTAGTAGTAGTAGTAGTAGTAGTAGTAGTGAGTAGTAGTAGTAGTAGTAGTAGTAGTAGTACGACTTTGAGGAAGCAGTTGTTTAAACTAGAATTAGGAAACAGGCTTGTATGAAAATGTCTAACAACAATTAAAAACAAAAAACAAAAATAGAAAAGAGAGCGCTTGAGAGATTGCCCACTTTATGGCCGGATTTCTTGCAGTGTAAACCTAGGTTACCATATTGTTAGTTAGCTAGACACACAAATGGATTTAATAAACGCATCTGACGCGGTTCTGTGTATGGCTAGGATCCCGTCCGAGCCATACACAGAGCCGCGTCAGATGCGTTTATGAAATCCATTTGTGCGTGTCTAGCTAACTAACAATATGGTGTCCTAGGTTTAAACTGTTTAAGAAATCGGGCCAAAATCAAGTCAAAGAACTTTTCAGTTCATGAAGCATGGTTTTATCCTACTCAAGCTAAAGGAGTGTAGTAGTAGTAGTAGTAGTAGTAGTAGTAGTAGTAGTAGTAGTAGTATTAGTTGTAGATGTTCCAAAATAACATCAATACATATCTTGAAAGGTAACAATAGTCCCATCTAGTAGAAGCCACATAAAAAAGCTGATCTGAAGCAAGACAGTTCTGTTTCTGTTTGTCCTTGGCCTTCGAAACAGAAACCTTAAAACTGCTGTTATCCTTTCTGTTACCTGCTCGTAAAAAGCATATATGGGGATATATTTACATAACATATGTATTTTTTATGTGAGAGGTATTTGACGACCTCAGACTGAAAAACTATCTGGAACATGTATGAGTTATATATTAATGAAAATATTCGAGATAAGAGTAATACACTTTAGGACATATGTGCAAATATTAAAAGCTTTTCTGCACTATGCCACAATATAAATAATGAACTGGCCTTATCAAGGAAAGCTGAATTGGTAGACTGACAAGTGAGACGGAAGTTATATAAATATTCTACATATATATTTATAACAACGATGTAGAGGGAAAATATCTCTTTGGCTACACTGAGCACAGTCCAAATTCGCGTACTCTGAGCCCGCAGTTATTGAAAAATTTGTTTTGTATAAAATGTTAATTAATAAAATGCAAAGCTAAATTAGTAATGTTGAACGGAAGCTATGACAGAATACTATGTGAACTTTCTAATAATAATAATAATAAAAGTAATAATAATAATAATAATAATAATAATAATAATAATAATAATAATAATAATAATAATAGTAATAATTATAATAATAATAACAATAATAAAAATATTTATTGTTATTAATATTATTACTATTATTATTATTATTATTATAATTATAAATATTATTATTATTATATTATTATTATTATTATTATTATTATTATTATGATTATTATTATTATATAAAAATAATTATATAATCCCCCAAAACACCAATTTTTATTTAAATATTTTGTAACTGCATTCTCATCTAATTGCGCCATGACCAAGGAATGCAATTCGTCGCATTTGTGAACAACACCTGCACGGCATATACGTGACTATTCTCAATGACTTTAGACCTTTACACAGGTAAGAATCTGGGGCACCAACAGAGTAACATTTTAATCAATATTTGCAGGTGAGAAGAAGCCGATGTGCAAGACTTCGATCACCTGCCCCTCGTTACCTGGCAATTGACGTGTTTAAAGGGTAAGGTTGGTATGTACTGAGGAGCCGCGGTAGTTCAGTGGCAGAGCGCGTGAGTCGAAAAGCAAATACCGAGGGTTCGATCCCAATTCGCGGCATTAGGGAGGGCATCCAGCTTTATTCCCCATCTCCAACATGTTTGTCCCCACCCCCATTTGAATGAAGACTAACTGTGACACAAATGAGTGCAATGCAATGTTTTAGGACCGCGGCAGCTCAGTAGTAGGGCGCGAGAGTCGGAAAGCAGCTAAAGAAGGTTCGATCCCACCACGGGGCATTATGAGGGGCATCCATCCCTAATCCCCTTACAGCTCCATCAAGTTTGCGTCAAACCCCATTTGAATGAGGACTAACTGTGACACAAAACGGGCATGCATGCACTCAGGGTAACGATTACATCTGCCAAAACAAGTCCTTCGCAAGAAGGCAACCGTCCTAGCCCTTAGTAGAAAAGGGAGTTCGTGACGTAAAACCGAAACCAAGTTTGAATTGTAGTAGTTATCATACAATTAAAGTAAACAAATGAAAATAAATATATAATACATAAATATAGTATATATTTCTTGGTTCGGGCGAGAACTTACGTTGTTGAAGGACCTTAAGAATTACATCAGAATTACCAATGCGAATGAGGGAAACTATAAATCAAGTTTCACAGAACTTCTTTGAAATCACTCCGAAAATCAATGTGTCTGTGTGGGTGTGTGCGCGCGCATGCATGTACAAAAGGTGTGTTTGTGGATTGCTAGAAACTGAATAAAATTTTCTCTGCAAGTTCCATCACTGGAACAAAAAAGTTAGCACTTCATCTTAGATATTACAAACGGGTTGCTAATGGCACTTGAAGTCAGACAACTTCCACCGAATTCAGGGAAGATAATAAAAAAAAAAATCTACACATATTTTCTTGAGTATGATATTCACGCGATAGTCCACAAATATCTACGAAGTATTAAAGGCGCAGAGCAGCCTGACAAAATCATACAGGACTCCTCTTATACCATCGTTCAAATTTCAATTGATTTTGCCAGAGGTCTACCATTTTTAAAGATATTTCATTCAAATTCACAAACACCTGATTCAGCAGAACATCCATTTCCTTGTCACAGAATCAAGATGGCTCAAAGGCGTCCCCATCTGGTATGACATCTTAGTATTTAAGAGAATGAGTCCAGCAGGTTCTTAATAATATATGAAACATATCTGAAGTCTAGTGAAACGAAGATTTAATATCGACTCTCCAAAGGAAACTAAAAAAGAACATTGAAAAGGTTTCAAGTCATATTTTAATGGAATTAATATGAATTATCATTTAAGGCAATCTTTACCCACTTATCCAGTGAGTGACTAAAGCATGATAGAGGGGGGGAGGGGAACTGTAGCAACCCATTATCCTCACTGAGATAAGAGAAGTACTCGAGCTACGTTTGGTTTCTGGTGAATGTATGTGCTTTGACTCGGCCACACCCCTTACAAGGAGAGCTCTGGACACTTGTATATGTATTAAAGAATCTGGCTATAAAAATATATCCAAAATTTGGTGGTAATGGCCTGAGAATTCAAAAGCAATTGAACTAATAAAGTATTTCAATCTTTCCAACGATTCGTTAAATTTCATACAGCTGGCAAGGCTCTAGTATGACGAAAGCTGCAAAATAACATCCCATAACGGCAAGAGCTAAGATAAGTAACTGAGGTATGTTTTGCATTCGGCGAATGTGTGCTTTGACTCAGCCACTCTCCTTAAAAAGGGGATTGTGGTCATTGTAAATGTATGTATAATTACAGGAGAAGATAAAATGAAATATAATGAAGGAAAGCTCACACAAGATAGAAAAATAAGAAGTAACACAACTGATATGGCACTGGATGGCACTATCCTCGTGCCAGATGGCTACCCATGTTTGTTCGTACATTTCATCTGCTTTTATATTTGTCATAAAAAGCTTCCTCTTTGGGCAATATCCAAACTCGGAGGGCGATATACTAGATGCCATCAGAGAAATATTTTTTTTTTTAAGTTAATAGCCATTCCTATATTTAAATTATTTTATAATAATAATAATAATAATAATAATAATAATAATAATAATAATTATTATTATTATTATCATATTATTATTATTATTATTATTATTATTATTATTATTATTATTATTATTATTATTATCAACACAACAAAAACAACAACAATAACAACAATAATAATAATAATAATAATAATAATAATAATAATAATAATAATAATAATAATAATAATAATTATTATTATTATTATTATTAATATTATTATTACTATTATTATTATTATTATTATTATTATTATTATTATTATTATTATTATTATTATTATTATTATCATTATTATTATTATTATCAACACAACAACAACAACAATAATAATAATAATAATAATAATAATAATAATAATAATAATAATAATAATAATAATAGTGACAATAATAATAATATATATATAAATACATATACACACACGTGTACATATACACACATACGCTCACATGCATCGTGCTTGTGACGATTTCCTTGAAAAGGCTACACGATGTTTCGTACATACGGCGTTTCGTATATAAACAAAACAAGGTTTCGTACAATAAAAAACGAGGTTTCGTACAACATAGAACGAGATTTCGTACAACAGAAAAGTGCAATAAATTGAACTTTTGTTTAGGAAATAAAACGCCACGATTTTATTAGCTGTTTATCAAAAAACACCATTTTAGTATGTCACGTGATTTTGCGCATAGAGTATGTTAACTCGGACCTGTTCGTTTTTCCGATGTGGAAAACTGGGGTTGCTGTTGGGTATTTCGGCGAATATTTTGGCGGTAGAGTGCATTTTAGTTTGTCTTTATCTTTTGTCTTTATTTTTATTTATTTTTTTTATTAATTCTAGATGCATATATTAGTATTAATACCTACCTATATATTTCATTTTTAAAATCCTGATTAATCTTACACTTTAATTATGTTTCAACTGTGACTGATAATTTAACACAGGAGATCTAAAGATTTTGATATCTTTGATGTGAAAGATTAAGGGCCATTTATTTAGCACTTAACCTCGCTATATATTAATCCTAACCTAACCTAACGATATGTTTTTGTAAATAATTATGTAAATAATTGTTTATATGAATATTTTAAAATAAAATAACTTTTTAATTAATATTTGACTTTGGATTTTTTTTCTTTTGACGTTTTGGGAAGCCCGAAAATGGGCCTCCTGCACTAGCATACCAAATACATTAGAGATTGGAACAAGTAACACTTTATTAGCAAAAATTATTGAATTGGCTCATTATCAATTTAAAAAAAGAATCTATGTACGAAACCTCGTCCGATTTTATATAAGAAACGTAGTTCTCTGTACGAAACTACTTTTCATTTCTATGTACGAAACGCCTATGTACGAAAGCTCGTGTCCCCCTTGATAATTATCGATGAATGACGAACTCTTCACTGTTCATGATGTTATGAATGATGGCAGATTGAGGTCACTGATAAAAGGAGAAAATATATCAACGCAAAATGTAATAGTATGAAACGCAATGGTGGTTCCTTGGGAGGGTACCACCACAGCGTAACCGACGAGTGCTTGACTCGGAGTGATGAACCAGTGTTCGAACCCAACGGCGGGGAGAAAAGGAGGAGGGTAGTCGAGTCTAACCACACATACATAACAGAAAATCAAACCCCTCCATCTCTCAGATCTAAATTCGGTTTGTTATGTCTGTCCCAAAAACTCAGAAAGTTGACAAAAAAGGAGCCGTGTGATCTGTACGTCACTTATATTGATAGGTTAACAGATTTTTACATCAGTGTGTCAATCACACTTCAGTAATTACGAATATCTTATCACGAACGGAAATAAATTTATTGTAATCAAGCTCAGGAATGATAAATGTGTCTAACCTTATTCTGTCAAGCGGTTAAAAAAAAAAAAAAAACATTGACACCAAATGCGACTTGCTTGAGGGGAGTAGCGGGTTGATTAGCAGGTTGGCGGCAAGACCTAGCTAGGTCAGGTCACAATTCGCTGTTTGAAATAACCAATTGTCATATTGTGTATCGATTGTTAATATTATTGTAATTTTCATTGTCATTATTGCTTGCTTAGAACAAATATTTATATATATATTTAGTTTTATTTATATGATTGTGGGGCGAGCTTGTTAGCCTGCTAACAAGCTCTATTTGATGTAATTGCCTATGATGGCAATATTTTTTTTTTACTTGAATTAAATTGAATTGACTCTAATGCGAGCGGCTATACAGGAGACAGAAGCGTTCGGTATGGCCACTTGCATTCTATAACATGACGAATACTTGCCACCGACCCGCTAAGGCAACCCCCCTACCCTCTGTTCCCCATGTAAATCGCAATCAGTGTGGTCGCACCCTTAAGCAAAAGTAGGATGGATCGGCGATGTTTACTGGAGTTGAATTGGGCAATCATTCAGAAATCCGTCTCTGTCTCATCACTGAAACAATGATGGAAACTGTCAACAAACTCCAATGGAAAAAATAATAATAATTAGACTGAAAAAAAAAATGGAAAGACCTAATTCAAAGAACAAATATATTTCCTCTCGTTAAAACAATAAAAGATGGGATAAACTGCGGCATAGCGATTCAATTAATTAAAAAAAATGTGTTATTTCATTTGTAGGGGGAGAAAAATAAACTAGCATCAGACAGGTATCCCTACCAACAAACACACACACATACACACACAAAATACGAATCATATGATGACAAAAATAAAGTCCCGTACAATAATATTCCATTTTCAATAGTGAAAACTTCTGGAACACACGCACGTTTATATATGAATTCAAATACACATATAATCAAATTAATGTGTATATACATGAATAAAAATATAAATATGTCAACTAAATGAAGAATATTTTAAATTGAAACTAAAGTATTAATTATAACGTTATAAATTTAGGGTTTTTCTGGTTTGTGTACAGGTAAACAGACTATGGGAAAAGCTCTTAGCCCAGGGAACGATGACTCCAGTAGACAACACACGGAAATAATCAAAATGGTAGGGAAATTCCCAGGTCTTCAGGAATAAATTTACAACGAATTTCCCAGTAAAAAAAAAAAAAACAAGAATATTAGGAAACTCACTATTTCTCTCTCTCTCTCTCTCTCTCTCTCTCTCTCTCTCTCTATATATATATATATATATATATATATATATATATATATATATATATATATATATATATAGAGAGAGAGAGAGAGAGAGAGAGAGAGAGAGAGAGAGAGAGAGAGAGAGAGAGAGAGAGAGAGAGAGAGAGTTATACGCTAACCAACTTCTAAAATAAAAGATAATAATAATAATAATAATAATAATAATAATAATAATAATAATAATAATAACTATTCTTTATCAATATATTCATCCACATACATCCTTTTGTCTTTTTTTGGCCTTGTGAGTCAACTGTGCTTCCTCTTGGTTCAAGAGAGGGGTGACATGGTTAGGTGGTAGAGAGGGCTCAAGAGAGGGGTGACGGGGTTGGGTGGTAGATGGCTCAAGATGGGAGTGAGGGTTGGGTGGTAGAGATGTAAAGCAGTATGGAAAGAAAGCATTACCCTCACTTTCTCTTATTCGCTCCATCCCCATCCGAATAAGGATTACTAGTGACACATAATAAGGCAAACAAAAGCTTTCAATTTTTTGCCACTGAGAGCTTGGGGTCTGTGACGTTCCAAAAGACACGTACGTTCATGCTTCATCATAAAAAGGTACGTTCAATACAGTTTTATTGGCCAAGGTAAAGATTAGCAACCCAATATACATTAAATAACCCCGTAGATTGATAGGATGGGTTAGGTTAAATTAATGCCTAACAAATGATTTGCAATAGTTAACGTAACTCTACAAAGTATTTGTCATCTAGACATGTTCTAGAATCTAGAGTGCACTGATAGATAAATTATTTTATTAATTTGGATATTATAGGTGATCCAGTTCTATTTTATGTAATTAACATGACAATTTATGTAAATTTTAATGAACCTAGAATTTATTATGCAAGGGGGAGAGAGAGAGAGAGAGAGAGAGAGAGAGAGAGAGAGAGAGAGAGAGAGAGAGAGAATTATATTAATGAGAATTAAAGTAACAATTACTGTTATTGAAAAATCTAGTGCATCATGATTTGAAATAGCAGTTGAAAACAGCAACATCTGACATCAGAAACAAATGGAGCAGAAACAGCTGGAAACATCACACCAATTACACTAAAGAGAGAGAGAGAGAGAGAGAGAGAGAGAGAGAGAGAGAGAGAGAGAGAGAGAGAGAGAAACAGCAACAGCACCATTTCTGCTAAATGAAGTATCAAAAATTTTTGGAACATTAAAGAACTTTTACAAACAAAAAAATGGTGTAACTCCCGAAAGTAGCAACATTTGCTTGTGTACGTGACAGAACCCAGGTTCAACCTCTGAGAGACAGCCACCGAGACGGAAGACCTACAGGACTACCACCGAGACAGGAGGACCAAGAAACCCCCCCATCTCCGGGAGAAGGTGTTCCCCCACCAACAAGATTTCTTTTCTTCCTCATCTTTGTCTCCCCTCCCTCCATCCCCCGACTCACTCCCATTCACTATAACCTTTTGATTCTTTTTCTTCCAGAAATATAGCCTTCAACTCTCCCCCCCCTCCTCTCTCACCCCTCCCCAATCGACTTCTCAAAGCTTGAAAAATCGGTGAATGTGGCCAAAATGGGAGGACCTCTTTGATAATATGCGACAATTACGATCCAATTTCCAATTATTATTTGCGATGTGATATAGTAACTCAGTTAACCTGTCTCAGTACACGAAATATCAAAAAGTAAATGAAGCAACTATTTAGAAACAAACACACATACACACATAAATGTCACTAAGGAAACTTTTGAATGGAAAATTACCTTATTGTTCAGAACCAAATTTGAAGATTTGTAAATTCAGACATCTAATCGCCTGGAATGTGCATGGGTCCGCGGTAGCTCAGTGGTAGAGTGCGTGAATCGGGAAGCGGCTAACACGCGTTCGAGTCCACTGCCGGGTGACAAGAAGGGCATTCAGCCATATTCCCCCAGATAAAACCTGTCTGTATTCACCCCTATTCGAATGGGAACTAACTGTGACAAAACGAACAGAGAGAGAGAGAGAGAGAGAGAGAGAGAGAGAGAGAGAGAGAGAGAGAGAGAGAGAGAGAGAGAGAAATTATGAATTTTTGAGAAAAAGTAAGCACCGTGTTATGTGCCGCAATTAGTCCCCATTTCACGTGGATAGACAGACACGGAGCTGAGGGAGTAAGGTTGGATGCCTTTTCTAACTCCCGGGGGTAGGATCGAACCCGCGATGGTCGCCTGCGCGATCTACCACCGAGCTAAACACAAGTTAAAATACTACGGTTACTACACAGGTCAACTGTCACTATATATTAGGATTTCTTTTACCACCATTCTAGACCTACCTAGGCCTAACTATTGTGAAACGAGTCGTCTATAGGAACCAGAACCTTAACCCCAAATTTATGGGTTTTTTTCTTTAAGTGGTATTTCACGACAGGTACAGCCATGTATACTCTCGTGAAAGTGTTCAAAAGTGTTTTTGTTACACAAGTTAGAATGCAACAACACTGTGTGTCACATTTACCCCCCATTCGAATGGGGGTGGACATGTTCTTTTAAAATAATTTCTGAATAATAAAATTTACAAAATATATGAAAAAAAACTCTTTCAACAGAATTGGAGACAAAATCTCATTTGTAGAAAATAAACTACTATAATTAGAAAAAAATAATTTTATTGTTATGAGAGTAACCATTTAGGTCATCATGTAAGTAGCTGTCGCAGTGAATTAAGTAATTTCAAATTGCCAATAATAGGAGCCAATATAATTTCCGGTGCCACAGGAGTGTCATTCTTACCTATAAAAATTTAGTATGCTAAGAAAAACTCACTTAACCTAACTTAATATCATATTTATAATATGTTGGGTTAGATTATGTTAGGTTTGTGTTTGTTGGTTAAATATACTAAATTTTAAAAGGTAGTGGCACACAATTTTCTCATGAGAAATGAAGTTTAAAGAAGCCGCCATATATTACAAAATAAATGTTATATGGAATACGAAATATAAATAATCCAAAGCTACCAACAGAACCATAGCACGTACGTTATAACTCAAAAAGCAGGATATTTATAACTTAATTTCATCAAATCTTCTGGCTTTTACCTTCAGAGGTCGCCACTCGGATAAATCATTTCCACATCACCCTTTCCCCTATATCCTCTTCTCCGTTACAGCACACACCATGGCCACCCTCACAATATACATAAACCTCAGTAAATGCAAAACCATTTCAGTCCCGCCTCTCTCACCATGTCCCCAAGTCATCTTACCTACGCTGATGAAAGCAGTTAAATTACTAGTAACATATCGAATATATAGCGCCCATCAAAGCTGAATATGTTCGTATTTACAACTAATCCTACGGCAACTCTCTCTTTATCAGCCAAGGTGTATTTCCGTGCAATTGAATTTGTAAAATCTGTAAAATGGAAGTGTCACAATTCTACAAGTTTATGGGTTTAATACACGTTTCCGTATATCGAACTAAACCTGTAACCAAATAAAAAAGGATTAACGCAAACTTCTTTTCAGAAGAATATCGGCTGAAGAACTAATATAAATTGATAAAATCCTTCGGTATAATCAAACATATACTCTATATAGTTCAAAAACTCAGCAAGAGGAATAGAAAACTACATCAGCATTATGACGTTACCTTAAATTGTGAATAATTACGATGATAAAAACGTCTTAAATGTACGTCAGTTACCTGTAACAAAGAGAAAACGCACTTAATAATAATAATAATAATAATAAACCATACATATGATTATAAAATATAAATAAATCCAATATCTATCTATCTATCTATCTATCTATATATATATATATATATATATATATATATATATATATATATATATATATATATATATATATATATATATGTGTGTGTGTGTGTATGTATGTTTGTATGTATGTATGCATGTATGTGTGTGTGTGTGAATTATTGGCTTAGCATAAGAAAGGTGTATTCATTTTAAACAAGGCACCAAGACACCATGCCTCAGATATATCCTTTGAAGAGCGTACTGAGAGACCTTCTCCTATTGCTGGAATTCCCTAACCTTTGTCTTTCTTAATGTAATTTATTATTCAGTAAAGTATCCTTAATAATCTCACTCACCAAGGCAACAGGGACTTCATGATGCTGATAATTTCTGGCGACGAGACCTATACATCGGTGAGAGAAGCTCTCTCTATATACTTTTCAACGAAGTTATCTGAGGGAAGGTGTTTAAGTGTCTTGTGCAAAATATACATTCTTCTCTGATGCTAGATCCATACGTAGAGTAGCCAGAGCATTCTCACCAACACGCACGCACGCGCGCGCGCGCGCACACACACACACACCCACCCACCCACACACACATATATATATATATGGTAAGGAAGCCCATCAGTGAAACAACCCATAGACAAAATAACGCTATATTTCGGGTCCTAACTGGATCCCTTCTAAAGCACAAGTGAGTGCAAAATAACACTGACAGAGGGAGTAAAAACAAAAAGGACTCATGAGACCTGAGGGAACTAAAAATTTAAGATATTAAGACAGGTCTAGTCCAAAAGAAATAATACCCTCAATCAGAGAAAACCAACAAAATCATTAATATGTCATTAACAATAGAATATGTTAATCTCTAATTACGATTATAGAACGGTGTATGCTAACAGTTTGTGCTTATATATATATATATATATATATATATATATATATATATATATATATATATATATATATATATAAATACACACACACACACACACACACACACACACACACACACACACACACACACATATATATATATATATATATATATATATATATATATATATATATATATATATATATATATATATATGTATATATGTATATATGTATATATATATATATATATATATATATATATATATATATAATATATCATATAATTAACTAAAATTGAGATTGTAAACACACTACAATAGCCCAAAAGTACATCATAAACAACAATCTAAAACTATCTCAAAGAAATAAAAACAATGTAGTTGCACCAACGCAAATATGTAAATAATCCACCAAAATACACAACAATGCTTACCTTTTTCGTAAGTAAGCCAACAGACGACAGCATAACTAAGGTTTATTCCAAAAATGCAAAGAAGTCAAAATAATAACTGTATGCTGACAGAATTACCAAAAATATCTTCTACACTAGTTCGTGTTATTTTTTAAAATGTACAAAAACAATATTGCTACATCAATACCACTAAGATCTCAATTTAGGAAAAACAAATATTCTTTTCTCGAAACTGCAACATTACTGAAATACAGAGTCGAGTCTTTTGACAAGATTTGACGGAGTCATTTTTAAACCAAATTTCATATTTGAAAAAGCTGTAATGATATGCACACAGAATACCAATAACATTAAATAAAGAACCAACCACCTGAGACCTCAAACAACCTTCAATATACAACCGAACAGGTGCTCAAGGCAACAATAACATTGCAAGTCACATGCAATAACCTTATGAAGTCCAGTCTTAAATAAACCTTACCAAGTCCAGTCTTATAATGTATTAAAGAGGAATAAGAAGATATAAAAACTGTAAATTAATTTCAGATAATTACTGCCAGCATCATTAATCTTTTGCTACATTTAAAAGTTGGTTTTGGCAGCTTATTCTTTGATGATATGCTCTCTCTCTCTCTCTCTCTCTCTCTCTCTCTCTCTCTCTCTCTCTCTCTCTCTCTCTCTCTCTCTCTCTCTCTCTCTCTCTCTCTCTCTCTCTCTCTCTCTCTCTCTCTCGCTAATGTGCTGTTATTTTCTATGTACGAGTATGTGTTTGCTTTATAAAAATGCAAAGCTATGGTTTTGTTCAAGATCGAAATAAGGAAAATATAAATAGGGAGTAAGTGCCAGAATATGGAATCTTCTTGTCTAGGAAGATGGAAATCGAAGAAAAACGGACACCATCTGTCCAGCACACAGAAGAATATTAAAAATGAGAAATATTGCCAATCCGTCTGCGCTAAATTATGGAATCATCTTGCGACGCGTAAATGAATGCGAATGTGATAAAAAAAAAAAATCTAAAAACCATATAGGATTATTATTTTTTTTTTTTTGCGTTTTGTGTCACTATAAGTCCCAATTAGGTGGTGGACACAGACGGGTTGAAGCTGGGGAATCAAGGCTTGATGCCCTTCCCATTACCCAGAAGTGGTCTCGAATGTGGGTCCGTCACCTCTCCAGACGAACTTCTTACCGCTACGTTACGGCGGTCCTCTCATAGAAGAACAACACAAATGCAAAATAGAGACAGTCCAGCAGCGTCAAAATATGAAATTTTCTCACCGAAGAAGGAATTCAAAGATAAATTTAAATTTAATGGACAGTCCACATAAGGTTCTAAAACATATTTTCATTTTTATTTTAAAAATTAATTGAAATAGAACAGATAAAAAGTGGTGCATGAGAGTTCATGCACCATTATACGCGGTTCTCTATTGTGTCATTTAATTAGCAAAATATTGGGTAACAAAAGTGGAAAATTCTTTTCCAGAGATAAGTTCCTTTCAAAACTCTCTTAATGTTACAGAAATAAAATTGCATAATACACACACACACACACACACACACACATATATATATATATATATATATATATATATATATATATATATATATATATATATATATATTATGGTTTTAACTCTAAAAGTATACGCTAAAAACAAGCTCCCAATTTATAACTTAAGAATTATTTTCAATTTTCTTTTTTAAGGTATATACATAAACAAGTTGTATCATTTTCATGCAAATATCACAAGACAAGTTCATCATATTTTATTTAATAAAGCTTAAATATTTAAAATTAAATTAAAAAAAAGACAGCGGGCCGCGGTATTTCAGTGGTAAAGGACGGGAGTCGGGTAGCCATCAAAGCGGGTACAAGCCCATCGCGGGGCGTTATAAATGGGTTCCAGCCATTATACCCCATCTCCAACATGTCTGCGTCCAGCCCAATTCGAGTGGGGGATGAATCACGACACTTGAAACAGAAAAAAGGAAACATACTAAAAATAACGGATTGCCATATAGAATGCCAGGTGGCACTCTTCCCCTTTCGATTAAATGTTACATCAATTTTCTCGATCCCAACGTTGGGCGCTAAGATAGGCATCTAACCTTAATCCCCTTAACATGCAGCAAAAATACATCATAAACGAGGCAAGAAATATAAAGCCTATGGCTTTACCCCTTCTTTCTTTTCTCTGATTTCCAGTTTTCTTAATGACCGTTTTATATCCGTAGTTGTTGATGGCGCGACATCTAGCCCTTTTTCTGTTACCAGTGGTGTTCCACAGGGCTCTGTTCTTTCACCTACTCTGTTCCTTCTCTTCATCAATGATCTTCAATTCCTATCTTCCTCTCTTCTTCATGCCTTTGCTGATGATTCTACCCTTCATTTTTCCTCTGCCTTTTCTTCACAACCTTCATCTGTTACTCGTAATCAATCTCGTATCACAATTTCTTCTACTCTTCCTTTACTTAACTTCTTGATAGGGTTGAATCTAAGGCACTCAGACTCATCAATGATCCTTCTCTTACTTCTCATCTGGATTCTCTCTCTCTTCGCCGTAAGGTATCTTCCCTTTCGCTTTTCTATCGCTACTACTTCCATTGCTGCTCTGATGAGTTGGCGAGTTGCATCCCTCCCCCACTGCCGACGCCGCACAACACTCGCCAAGCGGCCTCATCTCACAGGTACTGTGAGGAGATTTGTAGCTCGCGGATTGGTCGGCGCAGCGACTGCTTCTTCCCATCTACCTCCAGACTCTGGAACTCTCTTCCTCCTTCTGTCTTTCCTAATTCTTATGACCTTTCATCCTTCAAAAAGCAGATCTATCGTCATCTCAGAGCCTAGTCTTCCATATCTCTGGGTCCTCTGTACTTTGACTGTTTTTTTTTTCTGTCTGTCGTTTTCCTTTGTGTGACATTACCTCAGCTCTGCCTTGTCCTTAACCTTTTTCTTTTCCTTCGTCTTGGTATTTTATCGTGCCCGGGCCTTTATTGATGAGGGCAGTTTCTGCCTGTCCCGGTGTCACACTCATAAAAAAAACACCACACAATTTAAATTAAGTGGACTATAATAGTGCACCACATTATTGCCATAATTAGTTCCCATTTGAACGGGAGTAGTTGCTGACATGTTGGATTTGGGGGATTAATGTTGGATTCCCTTCTTAATACCTCGCGATGGGATCGACCCGCGTTAGTCGTTTCCTGATTCGAGCACTCTATCACTGAGCTACCGCAGCTCCAAGTAAACTTATAAAAAACAATGCTTGATTATAAATATCAGAATAAAAATAACTTTACAATTTCACACTTATAATAAAAAAAAAATCTTCATGGGGCCGCGTTAGCTTACTGGTAGTTCGCGAGTCAGGAAACGACTAAAATGGGTTCGATTTCACCTTGGGCCGTTAGTAAGGCATCCAACTTTAATCTCCCAGTTCCAACATGTCTGTGTCCACCCCCATTCAATTGGGGACTAATTGTGACACATGCGGTAAAATGTAAAAACACATGAAGTCACAATTCAGTCCTAAATAAATTTCATGATTTATTAAGTGTAAAAAAACACACGAGTCACGTGATAATCCCCACCAAGGAAATGAGAATGCAAGACTCCAAGGTGATTGAAAATACATTTGCAAAGTGTCAGTCGCGAATTAACTGAATCCAATACGAAACTTATATCCACAAGGTCATAGAGAAGTTGTTTTATAAAGAAATTCAGTCCCCTAGCTCCGCCCCGTTTATTATACTTTTACGACAAGTAGGGAAACATGGTGGACACATTTTTGTTCCTCTGGGGGAATAAGTATCTCTCCCATGTTCCCTGCGTGTCGTAAAAGTCGACTAACAAGGGCCATACTCCCTCTTGTAAGAGGTGGCCGTGTAAAAACAAAACCTCAAGTGTGCAGGAGGAAAAACTTAGGGGGATTTCCAGTCCATTCACTCTGCCCCATTTAGACGACTTTTACGGAACGCAGGGGAACATAGGTGATATTTTTGTCCCCGCAAGCATGGGTGTAAATGTGTGGAGAGAGAGAGAGAGAGAGAGAGAGAGAGAGAGAGAGAGAGAGAGAGAGAGAGAGAGAGAGAGAGAGAGAGAGAGAGAGAGAGAGAGAGAGAGAGAGAGAGAGAGAGAGAGAGAGAGAGAGAGAGAGAGAGAGAATGAACTATGGAAGGTAGAAAGCGCTTATGGCTGTTTAGTTAGACTGACCACACCCAATACATGGCAATTCACACATGAAGTTTTGAGTAGTGAAAAATGTGATATATATGAACAAGAGAGAAATAGAGAATATATATTAACAGGACGCATACATCATGAGCTCACATCAAAAATCACGTAAAAGGTACTATAATGTAATTCGGTAGCTGATAATGACCATGCAAAAGCAAAAATAAACAGATTCAAGGTAAGATATGTAAACACTGAAGATGAGGAAATAAATCGTTGTTATATCGACCCTGAACACCTTGTTACTCGTGATAGCTCTATCATTAAATATATTGGATCAATTGTGAAAAAGAATATATATGTATAAGAGTTTTCATGAAAATAATACTGTCCATTCAAGAGAATACGTAGGTGATGTTAGTGGTATTTGTTGTCAATTAGGCGGCTTTCACACCAAAGTGGCACGTCGCACGTGGCATGCCATTTGGAACGAAAGTTGAAAACGAACATCCGGAAATGTATGAAACCTTTCACACAGAAGTGGCGTGACACGTCCCATGTGTCACGTGGGACTTGCATGCCACTCTGAGAGGCACGCAAGTCGCACGTGGCACATGGGATGTGTCACGCCACTTTTGTGTGGAAGCTTTCATATATTTCCGGATGTTCGTTTTCAACTGGCGTGCCACGTGGCATGTCACGTGCGAAGTGCCACTTTGGTGTGAAAGCGGCCTAAGCGTAATTAAGATAGGGAAATTGCCCGTTTTGAGTTTAACTTGAGCATGCGATTAGGAAAGCTACTAAAGAAGGCGCGAGTCAACCGCGGGACGCTACGAATGGCATCCAACCTTAATCTCCCTTAGCTCCAACATGCATGTATCCACCCTCAATCGCTTCCTGAAATAATATGACTAAAATACAAACTAAACTTGAGGACTTTACAATAGTTAATAGCTTAAATAACGATATAAAAATAAGTAGCAGCAATAAAGTAGGGATAAAAATTCCCACAGTAATAAATATAATTAATATATGGAATTAAGAGGTAAACTGACGAAAGACCAAGGAAGTAGAGGAAATTTGGTCGACCTGACCTCAGAGGGAAAACAATGCGTGGTGATCAAGCATACAGACCCTGGGCATGACCTTACTGCGTCCAGATAAGGTCAGGAAAAGCAAAGAAGGAACTTGCAAGGGTAGAATTGAAAAAATCTTGCCAAGAGCCTGTTCCAGTGATGAAATTTGCATCTAATAATATAATCGCTTCTTCTTCTTCTTTTTCGGTTGTGTATTCCATGTTCATACTGGGTACTGTTTCTAACTAGCCTCTTGGTGACTAGTTGGAACTAAAAAAAAAAAAAAAAAAAAACACTTGCAAATGGTATATGAATAACGTCAAAAATTTATCTTAAAATTTCCTCTTTTCGTAAAAATTCAATAAAACTCATGTATTCACAGACACGTACATAAACGCACACACACGCTTGCGCGCGCACACACATATACACTTGCAATTATTATATACAATGCAAATAAAATATAACCAGCTTAGCATCACTTTGGACGTCGTATACAAAAAGAAAGTCCAAATATTCTATTAAGATTAAAATAATCCGATGAAAAAAAATCTTTCCAAGTTCTGGTTACAAATTGCTTTATAACTTTAAATAAAAGAAAAACAATAAAATCGATAAAATAAACAGTATGAGGACATGTTGAGAAAATAAATCATTACTACAACAACAAAAGTTATTTAAATTTATCTTCACTAGATTCGGATTTTTTTTTTCTAGTTTCCTGGCAGTTCGTACGCAGCCGATACTGACAAACACAAATGGAAACAAGAGCGCATGAAAGCAACAATAGCAAAGGTTCAATGACTTTCATGAGAGAGAGAGAGAGAGAGAGAGAGAGAGAGAGAGAGAGAGAGAGAGAGAGAGAGAGAGAGAGAGAGAGAGAGAGAGAGAGACCCTTTATTCGCTGAGGGAAAAATTGCCTTCCAACAAAAGATACACACAAACACACATTCACAGCGCTTCAAGTCACGCTCATTCTGGTGGCAGTATTCAGGAGTAGCGGGTCAAAACCCTAAAATCAAGTCAAAAGATTAATATATTACAAATTAAACACTTTTGCCAATCTATGTACAATAGCAATAATCTCCAATATAGAGTGGCTGAGTCAAAGCAAAATCTTGACTGTTTGTGAAATGAAAATTCTAAGGAAGGGATTTCCAGTTCCCTCGCTCCACCTCATTTAGTCGACTTTGTATATGTGAGAGTGTGTATGTGTATGCATAATCACAGCGGTACAAATTTGATTTAAAATATATATAAAATTGGAATCAACAAATAAGATCAAAACATATACCTGAATCTTGAACTAAAAAAAAAGGCATAAATATATGAATAACCAAATGATGAGTACTCTTTTGTCGTAGGCCTAGCCAGTTAAGCAAGTCTTAATGAAGAATTTAATATTATTTACATTTATAAGTGAACAGTACTAAACATACACACACACACACAAACACACACAGATATATATATATATATATATATATATATATATATATATATATATATATATATATATATATATATCAACGCAGATGCAGGTAGGTATATTACTTTTTAGATGCTGAAAGGTATTTATGAATATATTTCAAATTGTTCGAGAGCTCAATTCAATTCAATTCAATTGGATGGGATAGGATTGATGGGGTAAGGGGAGAGGGGGGTAAAGGATGGGAAGGATTGGAGGGGTAAGAACGAAATTTAAGGAAGTAAGAGATAATAGAGAGGGGCAAACCCTCGTGCTAAGTTTTTGTTAGATATAATTTTACTGTCCCAGTATTAATTTATTTAGTTGTAATTTAGTAATGATGAGGAGGTTTTGGAGATTTTATTCAATTACTATACATAGGTTCAGGTGGATGTCCCAAAAAAACCGGAGAAATTCTTTTCCACCAGGCGTGGTCATTGATAAATTCGTATTCTAAAGTGTTCAAAGCATTAGTTTCTTGAAGAAGTTCTTCAAAATCGATTTCCATTTTACCCCAGGTTCTGGATGCTAATTTATAAATATAGGTATTAATTGGTTCGACTTTGAGGTTCTTATGAATTTCTTCCATTCTCTCTATGTATGGTGGGGTTTCAGAGAGAATTCTTCTTAAGTTTAGATTTTGGATAGCTTGGAGACTTAAAAGTTTACTTTTTGGTAAGATGCAAGTTGGAATTGGGGGGTATATTAAGACAGGTCTTACTAAAGTTTTATATAGGGTGACTCTATTTTTAGTTTTGAGCAGGTTAAATCTACGCAACTTTGTGGAGACAAGTTTACTTTGAATTATTCTATTATTTATATGAGCTTTCATTCCTGTTCTGTTAATTGTAAAGCCCAAGGTTTTCAGACTGTTGGAGAAATTTATTCTATTGTTATTTATTATTACATCTGATGGTTTAAGAGCAGAAATAGATAAAAGTTGGAATTTGTCAATATTAGTTTTAATTTTCCATTTTTTCTCGTATTCGTTTATTTTAAGTATTTCCCTCTGAGTTTTAAGTGCTAGAAATCTTTTATTATAATCCGGAATTACTTGAGTGATGTCATCTGCAAATATAATAGTTGAACAACCTATACCTGATTTGGGTATATCTCTCGTGAATATTGCATAGAGGAGTGGACTCAGATTTGATCCTTGAGGGACCCCTGCTCTAAGTTCAAATTGGGTACCTAAATATTCATTAATTTTGATAATTGACTTTCTATTAGATATGAAATCTGATAAAATTTTAGTTATTAGTGGGGGTAACTGGAGTTCTATGATTTTATATCTGAGTCCATCTCTCCATACTTTGTCAAAAGCAGAGGAAACATCTCTGCTCAGGACATTGCACTTTTGCCTGAGCTTTTGCGAGATGGCTATTTTTTCATATAAGTATGTTAGTGCAGTATGAGTACCTCTTCCTCTTCTAAACCCGTGCTGGTTACGGGGAAGACAGTCATTTATTTCTAGATAATTATAGACTCTAGTATGTAGTATTTTTTCAAATATTTTCCCTGGGACTTCTAGGAGAGATATAGGACGATAATTATTAGCCGAGGTGGTGCTTTTTCCAGGTTTAGGTATAAAAATCATTATTGACAATTTAAATTTTGTTGGGAAATAACCTATGGATAAACAAGTTAAAAATATCTAATAATTCGTGAATAGCTATATTAGGCAGGTGGGATAGTATTAGTTTATTAATGCCTGAATGTCAAGGGGCTTTGTTTTTCATACTTTTTATAGTATCTTTGATGTCGGCTATAGTAATAGGAGATGTTAGATCATCTCCTGGAGTTAATCTATTTAAGTCTACGTTAAATAAGGGAGTGATTAAATTTGCGTTTTCTTTCAAAAAGTTACATACAGTTCTTTCATGGGCTAAATCATAGTTTAGATTTTCTTCAGCACTAATATTAAATATAGTTTCCCAGGTCTTTCTGAATTTTTCTTCTTTTTCTTTACTGGTGAAAAGTTTATTATTATTATTGTTATTATCTATTAGGTACGGCGTTGTTTCTTTACTGTTACCCATTAGTTTCTTGATGTTATACCAGAAGTTTTTGGGATCTTTGGAATTACTTTGAAGTTTCATTATTACATTTTCCCAGTTATTATTATATGAAGCTATTAGTTCTTTTTGTAGTTCTTCTCTTACAGTTCTTAATTCAGTTACAGCTTGGGGACCCCAGAGGCCTCTGCCAATGTTATTTGATAAAATTTGATATCTGTATTGGAGTTCTTTACATTTATTATTTAGTTTAGGGTGGGGTAAGGATTTTGACTTTTTGAACGGTATGTAATTATCTATTGCATTTTGAATTAAGGAATACCATTGCTTTAAGTGTTTTTATATATCAAAAATATTATTAATGGAGGTATTACTTGTGATATTGTGCGTGAATTTGTCTTCTAAGAAAGACTTGAAGTTATCCCAGTCAACATTATTAAGATCTCTACTGGGGGGAGTTCTAATAGCTATTGGTTCTGTTGAGAACTTAATTATTAGAGGTAAATGGTCAGAGGTGGTTAGGGGTCCTTTTTCTATTGAGTGATTTAGGTAATGATTCTTGTTACTTATGATAATATCTGGTTTGGAGGATTCAGATCCATGGGTCATAGTTCTGAAGTCAGGTCCTGGTATTTTAATCAGATTATTAGTCATTAAATTATTTAGAAAGTTACCAGTTATATTACAAGTATTGTGACCTAGGATGTGATGTCTAGCATTAGGATCTCCAATTAGGTGTGCTGGGATGTTTTTCCTAATTAGTTTTAAGATGTCTTCATATGGGATTTGTAATCTTCTGGGTGGTAAGTAAGTGGTTCCTATAATAATGGGGCCGTTTTTGGTTTCAATTTCTAGTAAATCAGTATCGTTCGAGAGCTAAAGAAGGTGATATTCTTGCATTGGTGCCATCGTTTCGAAATCTGCGTTATGTATTGGTGTATTCCCAAATGATCGTAAGTTTAGTATAGATAGGTGTAGTGAATCTATAGTGGGTAGATACTTTGTCATTTATATTTCATGCAAGATCATAATCTTTTATGATTCTAAGATTTTCTAGGCATTATTCTTGACTGTTTGTAGCTTATTATAAGTTAGTGGGTGTTTTTCTTGTAAGCAATAACGTATTTAAATGATATATGTGTGTTTATTCTACAATGATCTTAACGTTCATTTATGCAGAAATAGTGGATATTGCAGTGGTAGAATCCCTTTGAGGGAGGAGGGCTAGAATACTTCCTACGTTTTCCCCTGCGTGTTATAAAAGTCGACTAAATAGGGGGAGCGAAGGGACTGAGAATCTCCTCCTTTGAATTTTCTTTTCATAGAGTCAGGGTATTTTGCCTTGACTCAGCCACTCTCCTTATAAGAGGAAAATGGCATATGTATACACATGCGCGCGCGCGCATGTGTGTGTGTGTGTATGTGAGTGTGTGGAAGAGTGTTTATTTATGGACAAATTATATTCAACTAGACTGAAATCTGAATTAGGAGAAATGAATCATACGAATGATAAAAGCTGAATCAGGAATGATTGGACGACTGGTTATTCTAAAAGAAACTACAGATGTGTAACAAACACCTGTTAAAAGGTATATACATTATCTTAAATAGATGTGTATGTGTTAGTATATACAGTACTTACGAGTATGTGTTGGAAGGTTGATAAGTAGGACGCAGGTAAAATGGGAGTGTGGTCGTAGTTAAGTACAGAGTTTGTTCAAAGCGGGAGCAGACAGATAGGTAGGGACTTACCGTAAGTAAAGGTAAGTAGAAGTGGAGATAACTGAGTCGGTAACTATGTAGGTAAAGAGCATAGGGATACCAGGCACCGGCATGTGAAACTCTAGTTAAGCCACTGATTAGTTATGACTTTCTTAAAAAAAAATAAAAAAATATATATATAATACGTAGTTATAGAAGGATATAAATATTACATTACTCTAATGTATAACTAAAATGTAATTATAAACCTTCTTCAATATATTCAAATTTATATTTAAAGAATATTTTTTTTAACTTTCTCTCTAATATACTCCCAAGTTGAGACAAATTTTGAGACATCCTGAGGTCAAGGTATGATTAATTTCACACCTAGATAGTTACCGGTATATAAATAGGGTTAGTTCCTAAGTCATCTGATTTGGCGGGGGCAAAAGATATGACACTTCATCTCAGTTCCTTTAACACATGTAGACATGTGTTAAAGTCTATATTTGGTAGCCCTGTCTTAAATACATCGACCCATGGAAGATACATATGTGTGTGTGTGTGTGTGTGTGTGTGTGTGTGTGTGTGTGTGTGTGTGTGTGTGTGTGTGTGTGTGTGAATCTCATTGGAGAGAAGAACGTGCATATTGTAATTATTCTGACTACGAAATAAAACACAAAGGAGAACTTTGCGCTTACAAGTATATTTATATACCCATCTTCAGAAGTAATTGATTTACAAATTGATTCTTTCTATAGTCAGTAAATCGGTTACCTTTCAAGATTGGTGGGTGAATATACTCGTAAGCCCAAAGTTACTCCGCTGTATCCTGTTTTCCCTTTGCAGTCAAAATAATTCATATATATATATATATATATATATATATATATATATATATATATATATATATATATATATATAGAGAGAGAGAGAGAGAGAGAGAGAGAGAGAGAGAGTAGTCTCCGTGGCAAAATGGTAGCGTCCGCGACTCTGAGGTGGCAGGTCGAGGGTTCACGTCCCGTCACGGACTGAGGTTAGTAAGGGCATACACTCAGGGTAAGGATTACATCTGCTAAAACAAGTCCTTCGCAAGAAGGCAACCGTCCCAGCCCTTAGTTGAAAAGGGAGTTCGTGACGTAAAACCGAAACCAAACCAAAACCATATATATATATATATATATATATATATATATATATATATATATATATATATATATATATATATATATATATGGAATAGGATAACACTCCCTAGACCAGACTTTCGGAGACTACTACTTCCATCCACTGAGAGTACACCTGGAATAAAGGAAATCTATCAACTCCCCAAAAGTACACCAGAGTCAGGCCCCAGGAAATGGCACTCCAGAAAGACTTTAATATTTCTTCAAGCAATAGCTTAGGATCTGAAGGAGCCTCAGAAGGGGTCCTTGAGGTGCGGAAGCAAATGAGTTTACATTTAACAAAAAATACCTCGGCAAATACAAGGACAAGCACGGAAAGATGGGAGAGGGGTTAATGGACTCCCCCCCATAGATGGGAGAGCGGCTGGTGTTCCTTCCAATAAAGAAAAAAAAAACTGCGACAAAACTAAATTCCTTTTGAAGTCACAATGAGCCGATTGCGACCTTTACGTCATAATTACAAAATCACCGGAAATACATTTGCATGCTGTATGAAACTAAAGACAAATAAATGAGTCAATACTTTTAAGTTACATAAGAACAGTCTAAAGGGAGGTTTACACGGTCAAACGGTTCGTCGAAAGCGGTTCGACTTGTCTGTCGAACCGCGTTCGACGACCCGTTTGACCGTGTAAACCCCCCTTTAGAAAGAAAGAAAATAGAAGATATATAATAAGAATCGAAACTAATATATATATATATATATATATATATATATATATATATATATATATATATATATATATATATATATATATATATAATCATATCTCTGGTATATGTTTTTCCTCACATGGGGACCACGGTGGCCAAGTGGTCAGTGCTCGACTCGGGAGTTGGCAGACCCGCGATCGGGCCCACAATAGGGCCCTAGGAAAAGCATCCAGCCTTAATTTCCCAGCCACACTCCGTCTGTGTCCACCCCCATACTGGGGACTGATATTGACATTAATCGATGTTTATAATGTTTTGACATACATTATACTGATTAAGAAATTCTTAAACAATATATTTAGAAACAAATAAAAGAGTCAAGAAATAAATAATATACGTAAAAAGGAGAAAAAAGCAACAAACAAACAGAACAAACTCTCCTTCTGAATGAATTTCGAAAACAAACTTCAAATCACTAGACAAGTGTTGGATAAACTCTGCGTTGTTTACATGCCGTGTTCGAGTAAGAAACTTCCATTTTCTTTGAGTTTAAAGCTAATACAGAAAATGTAAAAAAAAAATGGGCTACTATAACATACGCTATTCTCACACGCAAACCTGGTGAAATATTTTACATCATCTGCAAACGACTTTAGCAATGCATTAACAGTTTATGGTATACCATTTTCATAGACAAATACGTACTCCTTCAGTTAGGCAATGCATGTTTTTAGTCTCGTCAAAACTTGCATTCCCTAAAAGGTTTCATTAGAGGCTGTATTTTGAGGGGTTTTTTAATGAGTGTGACACCGGGACAAGCAAGAAAACTGCCCTCATCAATAAAGGCCAGAGCACGAAGAAAATATTAAGACGAAGGAAAGGAAAAAGGTTAAGTACAAGGCAGAGATGAGTATCTACGCGTATTCAATCCGTCGAATCCTTTCTTTAAAATGAGACTCATTAGATTAGTTATAAAATGTCAAGAAGTTATTAAAGCAAACTTGACTCTCACAAAGACACACACCACACAAAAAGCTTAAAAATGTGCATTCCGTATATTACCCAAGAGAAGCGAGAGAGAGAGAGAGAGAGAGAGAGAGAGAGAGAGAGAGAGAGAGAGAGAGAGAGAGAGAGAGAGAGAGAGAGAGAGAGAGAGAGAGAGAGAGAGAGAGAGAGAGAGAGAGAGAGAGAGAGAGAGAGAGAGAGAGAGAGAGAGAAATTAATAATGAAAGTAGCTCAGAGCATTATTTAAAATCATCTTTATGAACAATGTTTAAACAGGGAATCTTTAGTCCGATTTCTTAAACAGTGTAAAGCTAGGATACCATATTGTTAGTTAGCTAGACACACAAATGGATTTCCTAAACGCGTCTGACGTAGTTCTGAGTATGGCTAGAATCCCGTACGGGATCCTAGCCATACACAGAACACTACTTCGAGTTTTTGGAAGTAGTAGAAGACAATTTCCTTTCTCATCATGTACATGAAGCAACACGGGGGGTGACTACACTAGATTTAGTTCTTAGTAATAGAGAGAATATGGTTACAAATTTAGAAGTTGGTGAAAAATTGGGCAACAGTGACCATGATTCCATTAGATTTAACATAATTTTCAAGGAAACTATAAAGGAAAATAAGAATATTGTTCCAAACTTTAGAGCAGGAGATTTTGAGGGCTTAAAAACTAAATTATCTAATGAGGTATGGGAAGGATTTCTGGGGTACAGATGTGGGTAGTTAATCCAGCAGGTCAGGTAGCAGGTAGCGGATTACCCCGAAATTTGGGTACCACATGCCAAGGATTATCACAAGATAAGATCAATACATTAAATTCTCTCACAGGAAAGAACAGCAGCCCGTCAGTTAATATAAATTTGGATGAGGAATATAACAATTTTGTCATGACTCTTAAGAATAGTCAGAGAGACTATATTCCCATGAAACATTGCAGATCAAGAAAAAATGACCCTAAATGGATGAACAATAGAATAAAGAATCTTATAGGTATTAAAAGAGGAATATACAGGAAACTAAAAAGAGGTGAAGAGCAGGCGAGGCAGCAATATATACAGTTAAACAGGGAAGTTAAAAAGATAGTTAGAGAGTCGAAAAGAAAATACGAAGTTCGAATAGCAGGAGAAGCTAAAGAAAATCCTAAAGGGTTTTATCAACATTATCAAACAAAATTTAAGGAAAAAGTCGGACCAATTGAAGTAGCCAATGGCCATATCACAGATGACGATAAAGTGATGTGTACATGTTTAAATGATTATTTCTTATCTGTATTTACAAATGAAAACTTGGAAAATATTCCGGAAGTAGAATCCATTTACAGAGACAGTCCCGATAATATACTTAGTTCAATAAATATTACGAGAGAGGAGGTAATAAAAGAAATAGATAAATTAAAGGCTCATAAATCTCCGGGACCTGATGGAATATATGCTAGAATATTAAAGGAATGCAAGGAAGAGCTTAGTTGTCCTCTAACTGCATTATTTAATAATTCAATAAAATTAGGATCGGTACCCATGGAGTGGAAATTGGCAGATGTGGTACCAATATTTAAAAAAGGAGAACGTGTTAAAAAGAATAATTATAGGCCGGTAAGTTTAACGTCAACAGTGGGTAAGATTCTAGAATCCATAATTGCAAATAAAATAAGGGCACATCTAGAATTACACAGACTGATAAAACTTTCACAACACGGGTTTCTTAAGGGTTTTTCGTGCCTTACAAACTTACTGTCTTTTTATTCAGAAGTTTACGAGGCAGTAGATTGTGGCAAAGAATATGATACAATATATCTAGATTTTAGCAAAGCTTTTGATAGAGTTCCTCACAAAAAATTAGTTAAAAAGCTGGAAGCTCATGGTATAGGAGGAGCTGTGCTCAGATGGATCAAACAATGGTTAAAAGACAGAAAACAGAGGGTTTGCATAAATGGAGAGAAATCAGAGTGGGGCTCGTTACAAGCGGGGTACCACAAGGCTCGGTACTGGGTCCTCTATTATTCATCGTATATCTAAATGATCTGGATTCGGATATCAGTAGTAACCTAAGTAAATTCGCAGACGACACTAAAATAGGTAGAACTATAAATGGAAAAGAAGACATTCATGCTTTACAGGAAGATCTAAATAGATTATCTGAATGGTCGGACAAATGGCAAATGGAATTTAATGTTGAAAAATGTAAAGTAGTTAAAATGGGTACTATAAAAGACAATACCAGTTATAAGCTAAATAACCATGAAATCATGAGTTCTCAGTGTGAAAGGGATTTGGGAGTTCTTGTGAGTAGTAGTCTTAAGCCAAGAGAGCAATGCACAACAGTCAGAAATAAAGCAAACAGAATTTTAGGATTTATCTCAAGAAGCGTCAGCAATAGGACGGAAAAAGTTATTTTGCAGCTCTATCTTGCATTAGTTAGGCCCCATTTAGATTATGCTGTGCAATTCTGGTCACCCTATTATAGAATGGAAATTGAATCCTTGGAGAGAGTGCAACGAAGAATGACCAAGATGATACACAATATCAGAAATCTACCATATGAGGACAGATTAAAAAAACTTAATCTACATTCTCTAGAGAGGCGAAGAGTTAGGGGGGATATGATTGAAGTGTATAAATGGTTTAAAGGGATTAACAAGGGAGATATTAATAAAGTTTTAAAAATTCATGATCAAACCAGAACTCGTAATAATGGATTTAAGCTTGATAAATTTAGGTTCAGAAGGGAAATTGGTAAAAATTGGTTTGGTAATAGAGTAGCTGATGCATGGAACAAGCTTCCTAGTAGGATAGTAAATGCCAATACCTTAGACACCTTCAAATGTAGATTAGATAGACATATGACAGAGGTAGGGTGGGTATGAATAGGTTAGTGCTTATTAGAAAAATCATAAAAAGAAAAACAGAATAAATAAGTAGAGTAGAATAGAATAGGTTAGACATGCTGAAAATACAATTCAAAAATGGAGCTACCTCGTGTGTGCCAGTAGGCATGTTGCAGTGTCCTCTATTCTTATGTTCTTATGTTCTTATGTTTAAGAAATAGGGCCTTTGGTTTAAAATTAAAACTAATATACTGAAAGTCACCAACAAACGGGACTGTAATAAGTTATTACAGTCCCGTTTGTTGGTGACGTCCAGTATATTAGTATATTTTTATATAAATAGTTATTACTAATAACTGTAGTCACCGTGGCTCAAGCGGTAGCGTCCGCGATTTTGAGGCGCCAGGTCTAGGGTTCGCGCCCCGTCACGGTCTGAGGTTAGCAAGGGCATGCACTCAGGGTAACGATTATATCTGCCAAAACAAGTCCTTCGCAAGAAGACAACCGTCCTAGCCCTTGGTAGAAAAGGGAGTCCGTGACGTAAAACCGGAACAGTTATTAGTAACTATATATATATATATATATATATATATATATATATATATATATATATATATATATATATATATATATATATATATATATATATATATATATATAACACTGAACTTTGAGAAGGTGACCAGTTTAGGTCACGAAATTAATAAGTACTTTTTATATATATATTTTCGTTGTTTTATTTAATGGGCTTTTCCTACCATATATATATATATATATATATATATATATATAATATATATATATATATATATATATATATATATATATATATATATACGCACAAAACATGATGATAGACTATATGGAGATTGATACGCTGAAATGATTAACATTACAGTTCTATCTATCTATATACCTATTTTTTCTATCTATACACAAACACGAGCGCGTGGTGTTAGAAATATTCAGCTACATGAATAAACACTATCTTCCATCTCAAAAAAATCTAAGTAAATCTTAGCTATCCCAGTTTATTATTTCTCTCCACCTTGAAAAAAAAAACAAGTAAATCTCGTTGTTTCATTTTCTATCTATATACTAAAGCCAAAATCCCCTTATAAGGGGGGGGGGGGGTTGAGTCAAGGCAAAAAACTTTGACTTTGTGAGAGGAAAATAATATGAAGGTTCCCTCTCTCTGCCCGAGAGTCGACTTTTACGATACGCAGGGGAACACGAAGGAGGTATTCTCGCCCCCTCATGAAACCGAATAATGAAGTTTTGCTCTGTCGATTAACAACACACCTTTAGAAATCTGAAAGGGCTCTATACTGCGTCACATTCAGAGCGAGGCAAGAGGCATTATTCCAGAATTCCGGAATTCCTTTCGGCTGAGACCCAACAACCTCCCAAACAGACGGAGAGTTCCTCTTTAATACCCCCCCCCCTTGTATTTCGAAGTGTATATACTCTGCACACAGCGTACACAAATACAGCATAAAAACGTTGAGTTTAGCACATAATTAATACACGCTAAATATGATTCCATGTAAGTTTTCACGCAATTATCTTATATGGTATATTTCAAGCATCGTCAAAATATATATTTAATATATCAAACCGTTAACTATATTTAATATAAAGCTAATTAGAGAGGTAATAAATATAGTATTGGTCTCCTAGTAGTAAGTAATTATCTCTCTCTCTCTCTCTCACTCCCCCCCTCTCTCTCTCTCTAAGCACAAATTCCACCCCTTAATAGAAATGTCCAAATATAACACACAACGTCTTGCTTTTTCAACCTCAACAGCTCCCAAATAAGCAGAAATATAAAAATAAATTCACTATTCAATGTTAGGTAAGCGGTAGTTCAGTGGTAGAGATCGCGAGGCGGGAAGTGACTAACGAGGGTTCGGTCCCACTGCGGGGCTAAGAAAGAGCATCCAGCTTATATCCCCAAGCTCCAAAAATTGTCTACCCCCATTCGAGTGGGCACTCATGGTGACACATAAAACGGTGGGTTATATATTAATGCGCATTCCACGATCAAAATATCTTTCATGAACAGCAGTCGCTCCGGGCACATTTCGGCATATCTGTCTGCACACCGCATCCCATGCTTGACATTCCTGCCCAGAAGCCGCTATGGAACTCAATGCATTCTAATTTTGCAGTCAGGTCCTGAGACCTGCTACGAATTGCGATGTAGATTATTCTTAACATTGCCGGCATAGCAAATGATGCTTATGTGATATCATAGCAGATTATTCTCAACCTTGCCGGCAAAGTAACAGGTTATGTAATGAATGTACATCTCTTGGTTTGTTACAATGATTGCTAAGCAACATTGCTTTTATAACGTTTTTTATGTGACACTGTTAATCCTCATTATGAAGGCGGTTACAAACAGATTGGAGCTGAGGAATTATGGCTGGATGCCCTTCCTAGCACTCCGCGGTGGGTTTGAGCCCCTGTTAGTCTCCCTTCCCCATGAGAAACAACATTAGTGTTTTCCCATTTTCCTGTGTCACTATTAATCCTCATTTAGATTGGTAGATACTGACATATTGGAGCTGGGGAATTAAGGCTTGACGCCATTCCTAACGCCCAGCGGTGGGCTCGATCACATGTCTGTCACTTCCCTAGTCAAGCATTTTACCCACTATGCTGCCGGGGTCTCCATTGCTAAGCAATATTAGTCATTAACTTAATTACGATTGTAATCAGCATGGTCAAAGAGCATGAACATTTTGCTTCAGTAAGTTTTTTGTTTTGACTCAGCCACTCCCCTTATAAGGGGGAATATGGCTAATGTATATAGATAGAAGTTAAGTAGTGAATATCCACAAATTCAGGAACTCCTAATTAAATTTTTATTAATAAATTTCTACTAGTTTCCTTGCTTGATCTTGTATTCTGTGATTGTATTTGCATTACAGGAACAGATTAATGTAGACAAAATTTGTAAAACTCGCGGGCGAGGTTGTGGACTTCAACAGTGCAATGGTATATGAAACTCTCAGCATATATTCATATTGGCAAGTCACAACATTCCCCAATCGCTGTTCTCTTTGCTTTATGTTTTCTTGGTGCCCGGGCCAGACGAGGGCAATTTCCATTGCTTCTCGGTGTCACTCATAAAAAAAAAAAAACTAAACATTCTTGTGAGACACCGATAATGGGCCAGCGAATGCTCTAATAAGGCCCAACGAAGAAAAATGTACAAAAAAAAAAAAAATTTACGATTGTCCCAATCTACAATGCCATGAACGGTTCAACTTGACACCAAACTACAAACTAGTTAAGAAGGATGAGAAGGTAGTAAAAAAATATATGAAAAAAAAATATTTCTGCTGAGAACATTAATTTAAGTTTCCACAGAAATATATTCAAGAGCAAAGTCAAGCCTAATAAATTATTAAATACGAATTTATAGAATATTTACTTTATTCAATTATTTATTATTTGCATGTGTAGTATTCTATAGTATATAAAGGTAATATCTTGGCCACTCGTAGGATAAAAAAAAAGTACAGGAGGGGAATCTCCGTCCCCCCGCTCAACCCCATTTGGTTTACTTTTACGACACGCAGGGGAACACGGAGGAAGTTTTATACCCCCTCCCTCAGGGTGTGAGGGGAGTTGCCATGTGACGACTCAGTAAGGGTAAACCAGTTGCGGCTGTCGGGTCTCACTGTAGAATGTCTTTGCCCGGCTACCTTGTGGCTGACCCAGCAGGGTGGTAGAGGAGGAAATGTGGCAACCCATTATCCCCAATGAGCTAAGAAGAGTAGTTGAGGTATGTGTGGATCGTGGTGAATGCGTGTTTCTTGGCTTGGTCACCCCCTTACAAAGGGAAAATGGGGTCATGTATATATAAAAATAATTGGAATGTAAACTCTGTCACAAAAAAATTTCTGGAAAAAAAATCCAACAAAAATTATTACTGAAAAAAAAAGTTTACGGTCTTACTACTTTTTTAGGGGGAGGCGCGAGAGTACAATGGTAGAGCAAACAAGTTGGCAAGAGACAATGCTGACATATGCAAGTTCGATCCCTCCACGGGGCGTAAAAAGGACATCCAGCCTTAATCCTCTTTATAGCTCCAACCTATCTGGGTTCATCCCCATTGGAAAGGGCACTATTAGTGACACATAAAACTGCCAAGAAAGTGTTACTACGATTTTAAGATAAGAGAACTCTTGCATTCGTAAAAATGACGGTATTTCCAAAAAATATTTAGAAATAGGTGAATATAAAGATTCACAAACCATTCACAAAGCAAAGACATGCCGAAGTATTGACAATGCCAATCCATCAAAGTTTTTCTAAGAAACTGTGTATTTTTCTTTTTTATCTAAGAGTTGCATTATCAAATTCTTTGTCTTCAACTTTTCTCCCAATTACGTGGGATCGCTAAAATTGACAAGCATCCGCCTTTCATTTCTGTCGAGTTCCATACTCTTAAATTCAATAATTATTTATATCTATCTTTAAATTATTGGATATCCTTTTATATTCATAACATCTTTGTTTACATATAACATCCCTGTACCATTTCCATCTTTACTTTGGTATTTCTTTAATAATTTTCCAATTTGTCGTTCCTCTAAAGCTCCCGTTTTTGGCTTTATCCAGCTTAATTAATCCACATATCCATCATCATACTATGGCTTCAAATGTAAGTAGTCTAGACATCAAACAAGCAAGCAACTTTCCGCTTTCCGGTTTTACGTCACGGACTCCCTTATCAACCAAGGGCTAGGACGGTTGCCTTCTTGCGAAGGACTTGTTTTGGCAGATGCAACTAACATTATCAATATGATAATGAACATTTAAACTTATCCTAGATGTAATTCAAGGAACTTAGAAATTCAGACTTACAAAGGGAGGGCCTTGGTAGAAGCCGTAACTGAAATACATGTTTTCCATCAAGTTAAAATGGCCTCTGAGACAAACTCTGTATAAGACCTCACTAGAAATTCAACTTTATTATAGATGAGAGTCTATGACCTCTCAAAAGTTCACTTCCTAAGCGTGCGAGTCTTGGGATAAATTTCTTTCTATTACAAAAATATATTTTTTTTATATTATTAATAGAACCTTGAATGAAACTAGTGTCTAGCACAAGCAACAGTCAATAGGACACTGTCCTCTTTATACGGAAAACACCTGATTCTTGCTTTTTTGGTATGCGAGACATATATCCAGCCGATGAGGCAGGCATGTCTGTATGACATCACAAAGATGTAGGAACATTATTCGATATAATTGTCAAGACAGATATGCACACACAAATTTGGACGTATGTAATGGCAAAAACTGTTGCCATGCAGTCATAAATGGCCACAGATTCTTCAGAAAAATAGTACTTGAAGTAAGAATAGAAAACCGTTTTATGTCACAATTGGTTTCCATGCAAATGAGGTCGGACGCAGTGAAGTTGAAGCTGGGGGATTAAGGATGGATATCCTTCCTAACGAACTGCGGTGGGATCGAACCCGCTTTTGTCGTTTCCTGACTATCAGTGCTCTGCCAATGAGTTACCGCGGCCACCTTATGTGAAGTGAAAATAAATTTGTATATTTCGAGTCCTAACGAGTCCTTTCTCAAGCACAAGTGAGTGTTTACTAAAACTGCTCAACAACATAAGGTCTCAAAAGAGAAATAAAAGATAATAACAGATTATTTGTATCAGTAAAACAACGAGTCACATCTTATTTACATGCAAGAGTATATCGACACATACGCACGCACACACAAATTAAGAGTTACATCATCGAAAGATTAAGTAATAGTAATACATGTAAATTTTCCTATAAAATATAAATAAAAAAAACGCAAAAATTTGGTGTTTTCAAAATAAGAAATATAATGCCACATCCATACATGAACATATTATTGTGCACGAATATAAATACGCCATGCAAAAACAATGCAAGCAATATAGATGCGCGAAAAAAAAGTACAAGTAATGAACTTGAACGAAAATCACAAAAAATACTAAAAGAAAAGTCAAGGCCAACTAGAAAATAGCTATATTTACTTCATGGTCGCGTTTGGCTACAAAATCTGCATTTTAATGAATGTTTTCATAATCTCAACTGCAAGCGTAATCCTGTACTTAGAGGCATTGCAGCCAACTGCACCTCCTGCAGTAGCAATGCCGATACGTGCAATCAAGCATGTGCATGACAGAGTGCACGTGATGTGAATAAATAAGTTACTGATAAACGCTATCGAAAAGTTCTGACGCTGATTAGCCAATATTAAATAAAAATAAATGAAAATAAAAAAAGATTAAAGCTTAGTAGCAAATTGCCTGAATAATGCAGAAAAGTTTTCCATTATTCTGTTTGAAGCCTGATCCTGTAAAGATACTGCTGCACATTCATCCCCATACATTTAAAGGTGCACTCACTTTGCCTGTTAAGGTGACAGGAGCTAAGAGACATAGGGTAAAAGACACAACAATAAATAATGCAGAATACTTCTGTATAAGCCTGAGCCTGTAAGGGTACCATTGCACATGAGCGCCACACATCAAATGATGTACTCAGTTATCATGCTATTTAGAGAGAAAGTATCAAGAATGGGCTAAAGAGACAACGATAAATAATAAAGAATTGTTTCGTATAACCATTTCGAAGCCTGAGCTTGTAAAAATACAGTTGCACAATAGCCCCGCACATCTGGAGATGCTTTCATATAGCTTCCTAAGCTGAGACATGTTAAAAAACAAGGGCTTAATGAAGGAGAGGAATTGCATAACCCTTTTCGAAGCCTGAACTCGTAAAAATAGATGCAACTGTCCCCACACATCTAATGGAGTACTCATTTCGTCTAATGAGTCGACATCGACTACTGTACGAAACATACCATCTTTTAATTTTTTATCGCAATGCATTTGTGGCGAATTCAGGATATCCTATGGAGAAGCAAGGCACCGTTCAACTGAGCAATGGAAAAAAAATATAGAACAAAAAGTATTATTAAAAAACAAAAAGTTAAGTCTGATATGATGACAAAATCATGCAAAAAATATATATAAATAAACAAAGAAATATCGATATGATAAGTATTTACTTGAATATACAAAAAATAAATATATATTTTAATAATTTTTTTAAGAAATGCAATATATTTTCACATATACTAACATACAAACACAAAAAAAAAAGGAAAAGCTTTCTACACACATTAATACATAGACTACATAAATACATAAATGAAAACAGAAAATTTAATCTGAATTAAACTGAACATCCCTAGACAAAATCTTAACTATAATTCAAGCAAATTCTACGAGTAAGATACTGACAAATAAGAAATATACAACTTACCAAAACTTCGCCGTTGGTTACTTAAAAAAAAAAAGTTTTCATTCAATTTAGTATCACAGTCACAGATTTACTTATATATATTCTACTTTATATAAACATACAAACAATGATTTGTCGTAGAAATTACCATCTTAAAAAGCAAAAATAAAAACAAATTCGCAGGAAACTGCAATCATCTGATAGCGCCAAAAATCTCTCTCAGTCTTTTAACTTCAAGCAAAGCACTTCCTTATTCTCCATCCAAGTTCTCCTTT
>JAXCGZ010016993.1:100000-117500 GCA_037179515.1 Halocaridina rubra
AGCTACATCAAGTATCAGAAAATCGGAAACCCAACACGGAGACGGGGAAGTACCAGCACCAGACGCCCTTAATATAAGGCAGTGATAATAAGTAATGGCTCACAATACTGTGTCTGCAACTGTAGTAAATGATTACAAGTGCTGTGGCCGTTAGCTGCACAAAATGGCCAACGAAGCTGCGGTAAGATCAACATAGCATTGCACATCAGCAAATATTTGCCGCGTCATGGAAACTCCATACTCGTAATGGGAACGTTATTTTTCTTTTAGTTCAAGGCTTTAGTTATTAGCTTGAACTCTTCTATCTCAGTGCTAGAAAAAAAAAAGCAATGAAGCGGTTTTAAGTTCAAGGTTTCAAAGATATTAGCTTGAACTCATATGAATAAAAGCTGGAAACTATTAAAATTTCTGAGGTAATTGCTAAAACATCTCATTCCATACGGTCGCTTTCACACACAAGATCAAGGTAACACTGACCTTTGCCACAAAATTAGAGCAGACGTGATCTTTGACCTCATTTATCCTACCTGAAAAGAAGAAAGTGTAAAGAATTTTATTAGTTGATCATGAATAATCATTAATAATCACCAATACCTAGTGATGATAATAATCATCATCATCATCAAAAGTAAACAAATAAAACAAAGCCATATTCAAATACCTGTAATGAATATATGGTAATTATAAAAACAATACTCCAATAATAATGATATAAAAAAAAGTTTGTATAAAAAGTAAATGTAATAATAACTCTTCGAATTCTAAATCGAATGCTATTGATTGCAAGTGCCTCTGGAGGTGGTGCTCAGAAAAGGTTACGGTTAAAAATTAAAAATAAATCGGTCATTGACTTCACGTAGTACAAATGACGAAGATGAAAATCGCTGACATAGGTTATGGAGATGACACGCACGCACGCGCACACACATATACACACACACGCGCGAGCGCAAACACACATACAATATAAAACATGTATGTAATGCAACAGTTTTCAATACTTTCCATAGGAATAAGAGTACAATTACGAAGTTTCTTTATCTAATTTCATAAATAATGAACCACATAATACGCTTTTAAGTGATAAACTAAAAGTTTTAATAATAATAATAATAATAATAATAATAATAATAATAATAATAATAATAATAATAATAATAATAATAATAATTAGGGAAAAATGTCTAAATACAAAATCCTCCTCGATTATTATTATTAAAATTATTATTATTATCATTATTATTATTTATTATTATTATTATTATTATTATTATTATTATTATTATTATTATTACATAGGAAATGTAAATAATCCTTTTTACACTATTAAATATTACAGGAAACTGACTAATAATAATATAAAAAAAAGTTCAAACAAAATTCATAAAACGGATTTACATATAAAAACACATTCATAAAACACATTTACGTATCCTGATAAAAAAAAACATGTAAAAAAAATGACCATGTAAAGTTTGTAACAGATACAAAAGCCAATTTAGATTGTCAATTGAAAGCTAACGCCTATTTCAAACTAATTTATTCATTATATCCATTGAATGGCTACTATTTTATTTTAACGAAAGCTGATGATGGGGCATTGGTAACCATAACAACCAAAGCCTCAGATTATGAAAATATGGTTACAAATCTACTCTGGCAAAAAACAGGATATAACGATTTGGGAACGGATGTATACTAGCGCGCGCACACATACACACTGATACGCACATACATACATACATACATATATATATATATATATATATATATATATATATATATATATATATATATATATTATATATATATATATATATATATATATATATATATATATATATATATATATATATATATTGGATCTAGTAAATATAGACAACCCTATGAAATACCTGGGATAGTATGATAAAACCAATAAACACTTAATAAAACAAGTAATTATAATAATAATAATAATAATAATAATAATAATAATAATAATAATAATAATACCAGTAATAATAATAATAATAATAATAATAATAATTATAATAATAAAAATAGTAATAATAATAATAATAATAATAATAATAATAATAATGATAATAATAATAATAATAATAATAATAATAATAATAATAATAATAATAATAATAATAATAAACGATTTTATGATAAGAAGTTCATAATAAATGACACGAGTCTATTCATATTTACAATCAAAAACTGTAAAGTCATATTTGAAGTTTTAAGAAAAATCGTAAAAATAATTTCCAAACGATGCAGAAAACCAAATGCTTAGAATTAGTATAACCCAAAGCATGATCTCATCTGAAGTACTAGGGTTGGACACAATACGAGTGTTAGTAGAATTTGACGGGTTATACATGTTAACACGGCAGATAATACACCATTTTGTATCAGCATTAGTCCCTATTCGAACAAGGGTGGGCAAACACATATCGGAGCTGGGGGATTAACATGGCAGATAATGTACAGTTTTGTATCAGAATTAGTCCTCATTCGAAAAAGGGTGGACATAGACATGTCGGAGTTGGGGAATTAACACGGCAGATAACACACCGTTTTGTGTCAGAATTACTCCCTATTTGAAAAAGGGTGGACACAGACATGTCTAACCTGGGGGATTAACACGACAGATAATAGATGGTTTTGTGTCAGAATTAGTCCTTATTCGAAAAAGGGTGGACACAGACATGTCAGAGAGGGGAGATTAGGGCTGGATGCCCTTTTTAATGCCCTGCTTTGGGATCAAACCAGAGTTGGTCGTTTCCCGACCCGTGAGCGCTCTACCGGTGAGCTTGCGCGGCAAATTATCAATATAAAAGAAGTAATTATAATCGTCCAAATAAAAAGATATTTGGTTACCAAAGAAAGTCTAAAACAAATCAATATACTTGTAAAACAATAAAAATATTTGATTCTTCGCGTGGCTCAGCCACTGTGTAATGGAGAAATGAGATAAAAAGACACTTAAATAAATTGCCATGAAACAAGCAAGATAATCAAAACAATCAAACCCAGCAATGCCCATAAGCAAATTGGTAAAATAATATCGAGACAAATTAAAACAGCATGTCAAGGAATAATAATCCATGTCATATATATTAAGTCATAGCATCAATATGGTGAGACAATATATGTAAAGGATCGAGGTAGGTCACTTGATCCGTCAGCGAGGAAACCACAATACGGTTATTTGATTCGAGACTCGACATTTATCCACGTGCCAGGGCAGGGGATCAAATGAACAAGAAGAGTAACAGGCGTGCTGTATTATTCAATATTTATTAAATAACAATAACAAGAATAACAACGACGACGATAATAATGATAACAACAACAACAATAATAATAATAATAATAATAATAATAATAATAATAATAATAATAATAATGAGAAGCTGGAGGAGGACAAGAAGCAAAGTTGTTTTTAAAATCTTCTCAAAAAGAAAGACGAAGAAGAGGAAGGTGTACAAGGAAGAGGAGAAAAAACGAACAAATACAAAAAAGAAGAAGAAGAACAACAACAGCACGAATAAGAAAAATTTATTTTCAAGGTTTGACCTTATCTCATGTGATATTAGATCCCTTACCCCCCCCCCCCCATCAAGACGTAAAAGAGAGAGAAAGGATTTTACAACTCAACCGGTTTATGGGAGGCTGACACTTAATATATCTGGATCCAGTGATATTCACCATTATTGGCACAAAAAAAAATAAAAAAAAATAAAAAAATAAATGTCTCTATTGAATAGCAGAGCCAAGAGATAGTGATCGCACTAATGTCGGATTTTATAGCCTAGCCTAGCTATCATACAGCTGAAGCTCAAGCCCCCTATCCAATCACGTAGACCCAGTGATCTCCAAGCAATGGCTGAATGATCAGGTAGACCTCTCGGAAATCACTGACTCCCCAGTATAATGCCCAATGTAATTTTTAACGATATGAGACTATGAAAATTAATCTAGCACCAGGCCAGGATCGAATCTGGGGGTAGAGCATTATCAGCTCCAGTCGATACCATTACGCAAAAGCGCAAGTAAAAAAACGGCTAACGCTGGTTCCATATTACCATGGGGCGTTAGGAAGGGCATCCACCCTTAATCCCCTTATAGTTTCAACATGTTTGAGTCTTCCCCCATTCGGAATGGGACTACCCGAGACATATAAAACGGCTAATTAACTAACCTATCACTTTAGAAATTCTCTACGAAGTACGTAATTAAGGTTGTCTTCGGTAATTATACTCACGACAATAACTTTAATTTAATTAAGAATATACTTTCTCTTATCTCGAATCTACGATAAAAAAATTTACAATAATTACAAAACTAAAATCTCCAGTAATTACAACAATAAAAATTAATTACTTTTCAATAATTACCGAAACTAATCTACTAATCAGATATGTCCTTAGTCATTGAGAAGAGATATAGAAAAAAAAAACAGGATGAACCCCACTAGGTCGCTTTCCGACTTGCGCACTTTACCACTGAGCTCTCACGGTCCCCATCAAAGATAAGCTATTCTATAACCCCCCCAAAAAAAATAAAATCGTCCCCAAAATAGAGGAGAGAGAGAGAGAGAGAGAGAGAGAGAGAGAGAGAGAGAGAGAGAGAGAGAGAGAGAGAGAGAGAGAGAGAGAGAGAGAGAGAGAGAGAGAGCATTTACCAGAGCTACAATGCAGGCCAACATATGACCTTTGTACCAAAACCAGTTTTTTTCTTCTGGAGATTACTAATACCTACAGAAAAGTACTGAATAATGGAGATATCTTAAATATATGTGCGTGTATGTGTGTGTGTGTGTGTATGTGCGCGTGTGTGCAATATCCTAGACTAGGACATAATCCTGAGTGATATACCTTGAACAATCAAAATCCCTCAAGGCATAATTCTAGGAACAATTCCGAAAGGTCAAAATATCGAAAATATGTAACAGGGGAAATTAATATAAATATGTATATCAAAAGTCATGAACTTACAAATAAAATTTTTTTTTATCCAAGATTCACATAAAGACAAATAATAAAAAAAAAAATCTACACCTGAAGAAGTGCAAAAACAGGGATAGATTTTGGGTAATGAGAAAGTGTAAAAAAAAATTTTAAATGTGGAAAATTCCTTGCAGTAAAATAACTAACGCAAGGAAAACACAAAAACATCCCAATTGCAATACTACTTCTAGTATTGTGGCCACCCTTCGTCATCATCATTAAAACAGCAGAATGCCTGATAATTAGGATTTCCTTCCACATGCACTCCCAAAATACAGTTAGCAGCTCAGAGGGAAGCTCAGTGGTAAGGAGCGCAAATTCGGAAGTGCCAACCGAACGTTCGCGAGTTCGTTCAGGAAGCGAAGTGTTAGAATAGGCATCCAGGATTAATCCCCCAGCTCCAACCTATGTCCACCCTCATTTGAATGGGGAAGAATTGCGACATAAAACGTTAAGAAAAGAGGGAAGTTCGCAAGTGGAGACACATAGCCTACGTTAGTTCGATTTCACCGAGGGACATTAGGAAAGGTATCCAGACTTAATCCCCAAGCTCCAACTTATGACAAATAAAACGGTGCTTACCACTTCAAAGGGAAACTTAACATGAATGTTGCGCAACATTCTATATATAGTGTCTCGAGGTTAATCTAGATAAGTATCTAGTTATTGACACAATAACCCCTCTCTAGAATCTAGATTATACCAGTCTCAGGTTGGGCTGAATCTAGCTCCTCATATTGCATAATTAACAGCATATCAATTGTGACTTTAAGTGGTTAATTATTATATCTAACTCTTACATCGACATACGAAACTATCGAACAGGTAAATCGACATACTGAACTATCAAACAGGTAAATCGACATACTGAACTATTAAACAGGTAAATCGACATACTGAACTATCAAACATTTTTTCATAACATCAAAATAAAAAAAATTCAATTGCTCGAGAAAAAAAAATCTTGCCATTTCAAAAATCTGAAATTTTCCCTCACCTAAAATTCTCGCCAATCCAGATTTAACTTACAAGTTCAAATTCATCATAGCGTTCATCAAAATAGGAGGGGGGAGACTCTCCACTTGAGCCAGAGATATTACCACTATTGCTATTTCTTTGCCTTTATATTGGTTAATATGAATCCCCATTATGGGAGTGGGAACAGACAGACTGGAGTTGCGGAATTAAGGCTGGTTGTCCATCCTTACGCCCCGCGATGGGATCGATCATGGTTCTATCACCTCCCGAGTCGAGTATTCTAACCACTACCCTACCGCGGTATTCAATGATAAGTTAATATTTAACAGAAAAAACGAATAAGAGCTCTCAAACATGTAATTAAACACTCAACAGCCTTCTCCGCTTTTCTCATTGAGAGAGAGAGAGAGAGAGAGAGAGAGAGAGAGAGAGAGAGGTTAACACTGTACGGCGACGAGGGAGCTAAACATGAATAAAACATAGAGAAAAGAAGGGCTGATCTGTACCGTGAAGGGGGAGGGGGGTGATCTCCATTGGAAAAGGGGTATTGGGTTAAGGGTAGAGAGAGAGAAAAAAAGAGAAATGGAGTAAGGAGGTCATGATTAATATAAGCGTTCTTTTAAATGCACTGCATTGTGTCACAATTAGTCCCCATTCAAAATGGGGTGGACGCAGATATGCTGATGCACGAGGACTTAGGCTGGATGCCCTTACTAACGCCCTGCGGAGGACTCGAACCCGAGTAGTCCCTTCAAAATACGCGCGGGCTACCACTGAGCTACCGCAGCCTCCAATTGCAGATATATAATTAAAATAAGTAATACGGAATACTGGGACATTCTATGACCTCTGTCAATTCAGTGGAAGGCAAATTCGTACACCACTTGATGTAGTCGGCCAATGGTGGAAAAAATACCATATCAAATTAGTGCATTTCTAAGTGATACGCTGCACAATTAAATTAGCAGCAAATCTTAGAGAGATCTCCCCCTTATTTAAATCATTCGATACAAATCTTTGAAAAATTTCAAAAATTATTAAATTTCTCCCATAAAAAAGCTAATACGAAAGAAGTCAGCTAGACAAACGCTATATACCTCCATTCTTATCTCTCCCTGTCAACAGCGGGGAATGAAAAAAATATGAGTATAAATTTTTTTTTTTTTTTTGTCTCGACTCGCCTTCACACCAACACTGAGAAAGCCATAAAGCGGGAAACAGCAGAGGAGCAATAAAAGGAAGAAGAAGAAGTTGGGAAGGTGGAGGAGGGAATACGAAGTTAGATAGTTAGATAGATAGATAGATAGATAGATAGAGAGAGAGAGAGAGAGAGAGAGAGAGAGAGAGAGAGAGAGAGAGAGAGAGAGAGAGAGAGAGAGAGAGAGAGAGAGAGAGAGAGAGAATGACGCAAGAACTGGCCGTTGGGAAGAGTTGAGAGGGCGAGACATGAGGTGAAATTCCGCGCTAAGGATAAACTAGCGTGGAAAACTCCAAACACAGCCTAATCTCTTTGCGAAAGGATTGAATAAACTTTAAGATCTAAAAGCAAATAATCAAATATCTTGAGAGCGGAATTATAATAGTAAAACATATGTTGTATTATAACAGTAACTGTTTCTTAGGATATTTTTTTGAAACTTTTTGTTTCATTTTAGACAATAAATGCATTAATTGCGGTGCAAAAACAATATCCTACGTTCGTAAACCAATAACAATGGCGATAAAACTGTGAAGTTATGTTTAAAAACCATAATTCCCCTTATAAGGGGGGTGGCTGAGTCAAGACAAAAATTATATATAGGGAATTATATACAAATACATTAGATAATGCATTCATTTGTGAAATTAATGTGAAAAATTATAAAAGGTTTAACAAAAAAAGCAAGGACTAAAAAACAGGTTTTCTTTTCAGAATGGGGGAGGGAGAGGGGATGAACAGTATGTGGGTGGATGGACAATAATGTGTGTGTATGTGTGTGTGTGTGTGTGTGTGTGTGTGTGTGTGTGTGTGTGATACCTAATTGTGATTCCCTAATTGTGTTTACGGGAAAGAGCCCAAAGCTCGTATCTACCCGTCTCCTCATCGGTTCCATTTTTATACTTAGTGATACTTATCATACCTGTCCTTAAAACTATGGATTGAGATAGCATTAACTACCTCCTCGCTTAGCCAATTCCAATTATCAACTACTCTTACACTGAAAAAGTATTTCCTTACATCCTGCAAAGAAGTTTTCCTACGAAGCTTCAAACTATGACCTCTAGTTCTAGAGCCAGCCATATCAAAATATCGATCCCTATCCACTCTATCATAACCATGAAGGAATTTAAAGACTGTCACCATATCCCCCCTCACTCTTCTAGCTTCGAGTGATGGTAAGTCTAATTCCCTCAGCCTCTCATCATAACTGAGATTGCGTATTTCTGGCACCAGTTTCGTGTGTGTGTGTGTGTGTGTGTGTGTGTGTGTGAGAGAGAGAGAGAGAGAGAGAGAGAGAGAGAGAGAGAGAGAGAGAGAGAGAGAGAGAGAGAGAGAGAGAGAGAGAGAGAGAGAGAGAGAGAGAGAGAGAGAGAGAGAGACAATGCATCTCTCATTACAGATAGTGTTACATATACTATAAAAGACATTTAATGCACTTAAAATATACAAGTACACACACTTTGATCAATATTATATAAGTGATAAGAACAACGTCAATATAAAATAATCAAGGGCTTCTGTTAATTAAAAAAGACATTGTAGAAAATATTACCATTACCACTGTGTAATAAACTTTAACATAATGATTTCCAGATGTGTTAAATGCAAAAGGAAAAGGGAAAAAATCAAGACAACAAGAATGAATAATAAATAAATAAATAAATAAAAATTTCTCGTAACAAATAATACAGTACATAATACCTGTGTCCACCCCTATTCGAATGGGGACTTAAAATGACACAAAAAAAAAACGGCAAACCAATGTGTCATAAAATAATTTGCATACTCCTTTATAAATGCATATGCAGTGTCGAAATATGCATTTATGCAATACGCAAGCAGTTATTCTCTAGACAATGCAATTTAAACCAGAATATATATGTGCGTGCATGTGTATATATAAACGTACATACACACACACACACACACACACACACATATATATATATATATATATATATATATATATATATATATATATATATATATATATATATATATATATATATATATATATATATATAACCAAGCAAGCGCATTACATATGTGAAAACATGAATCATTTTTTACCCCGACCGGGACTCGGACCTAGGACTTATAATTACTAAGTCAAGGCGCTACCAACTACACACCACAGAAGGTATAAAAGGAGTTCAACCTTATAGCTTATATCTGCTATACTTAGGGATGAACGCATTCTATCTGAATGCCACTATGTTCATATTACAGATTCCCCAACCTCACTTGTGGCTTCATTTTAGCATTTAATTCAATTCCCAATCTCATTCGGGTCATACAATAACCAAGCAAGCACATTACATATGTGAAAACATGAATCATTGTTTACCCCGACCGGGACTCGAACCTAGGACTTATAATTACTAAGTCAAGGCGCTACCAACTACACACCACAGAAGGTACAAAAGGAATTCAACCTTATAGCTTATATCTGCTATACTTAGGGATGAACGCATTCTATCTGAATGCCACTATGTTCATATTACAGATTCCCCAACCTCACTCGTGGCTTCATTTTAGCATTTAATTCAATTCCCAATCTCATTCGGGTCATACAATAACCAAGCAAGCACATTACATATGTGAAAACATGAATCATTTTTTACCCCGACCGGGACTCGAACCTAGTACTTATAATTACTAAGTCAAGGCGCTACCAACTACACACCACAGAAGGTATAAAAGGAATTCAACCTTATAGCTTATATCTGCTATACTTAGGGATGAACGCATTCTATCTGAATGCCACTATGTTCATATTACAGATTCCCCAACCTCACTCGTGGCTTCATTTTAGCATTTAATTCAATTCCCAATCTCATTCGGGTCATACAATAACCAAGCAAGCACATTACATATGTGAAAACATGAATCATTTTTTCCCCCTACCGGGACTCGAACCTAGGACTTATAATTACTAAGTCAAGGCGCTACCAACTACACACCACAGAAGGTATAAAAGGAATTCAACCTTATAGCTTATATCTGCTATACTTAGGGATGAACGCATTCTACCTGAATGCCACTATGTTCATATTACAGATTCCCCAACCTCACTCGTGGCTTCATTTTAGCATTTAATTCAATTCCCAATCTCATTCGGGTCATACAATAACCAAGCAAGCACATTACATATGTGAAAACATGAATCATTTTTTACCCCGACCGGGACTCGAACCTAGTACTTATAATTACTAAGTCAAGGCGCTACCAACTACACACCACAGAAGGTATAAAAGGAATTCAACCTTATAGCTTATATCTGCTATACTTAGGGATGAACGCATTCTATCTGAATGCCACTATGTTCATATTACAGATTCCCCAACCTCACTCGTGGCTTCATTTTAGCATTTAATTCAATTCCCAATCTCATTCGGGTCATACAATAACCAAGCAAGCACATTACATATGTGAAAACATGAATCATTTTTTACCCCGACCGGGACTCGAACCTAGGACTTATAATTACTAAGTCAAGGCGCTACCAACTACACACCACAGAAGGTACAAAAGGAATTCAACCTTATAGCTTATATCTGCTATACTTAGGGATGAACGCATTCTATCTGAATGCCACTATGTTCATATTACAGATTCCCCAACCTCACTCGTGGCTTCATTTTAGCATTTAATTCAATTCCCAATCTCATTCGGGTCATACAATAACCAAGCAAGCACATTACATATGTGAAAACATGAATCATTTTTTACCCCGACCGGGACTCGAACCTAGGACTTATAATTACTAAGTCAAGGCGCTACCAACTACACACCACAGAAGGTACAAAAGGAATTCAACCTTATAGCTTATATCTGCTATACTTAGGGATGAACGCATTCTATCTGAATGCCACTATGTTCATATTACAGATTCCCCAACCTCACTCGTGGCTTCATTTTAGCATTTAATTCAATTCCCAATCTCATTCGGGTCATACAATAACCAAGCAAGCACATTACATATGTGAAAACATGAATCATTTTTTTACCCCGACCGGGACTCGAACCTAGTACTTATAATTACTAAGTCAAGGCGCTACCAACTACACACCACAGAAGGTATAAAAGGAATTCAACCTTATAGCTTATATCTGCTATACTTAGGGATGAACGCATTCTATCTGAATGCCACTATGTTCATATTACAGATTCCCCAACCTCACTCGTGGCTTCATTTTAGCATTTAATTCAATTCCCAATCTCATTCGGGTCATACAATAACCAAGCAAGCACATTACATATGTGAAAACATGAATCATTTTTTCCCCCGACCGGGACTCGAACCTAGGACTTATAATTACTAAGTCAAGGCGCTACCAACTACACACCACAGAAGGTATAAAAGGAATTCAACCTTATAGCTTATATCTGCTATACTTAGGGATGAACGCATTCTATCTGAATGCCACTATGTTCATATTACAGATTCCCCAACCTCACTCCTGGCTTCATTTTAGCATTTAATTCAATTCCCAATCTCATTCGGGTCATACAATAACCAAGCAAGCACATTACATATGTGAAAACATGAATCATTTTTTACCCCGACCGGGACTCGAACCTAGTACTTATAATTACTAAGTCAAGGCGCTACCAACTACACACCACAGAAGGTATAAAAGGAATTCAACCTTATAACTTATATCTGCTATACTTAGGGATGAACGCATTCTATCTGAATGCCACTATGTTCATATTACAGATTCCCCAACCTCACTCGTGGCTTCATTTTATCATTTAATTCAATTCCCAATCTCATTCGGGTCATATAATTAAGTCCTAGGTTCGAGTCCCGGTCGGGGTAAAAAATGATTCATGTTTTCACATATGTAATGTGCTTGCTTGGTTATTGTATGACCCGAATGAGATTAGGAATTGAATTAAATGCTAAAATGAAGCCACGAGTGAGGTTGGGGAATCTGTAATATGAACATAGTGGCATTCAGATAGAATGCGTTCATCCCTAAGTATAGCAGATATAAGTTATAAGGTTGAATTCCTTTTATACCTTCTGTGGTGTGTAGTTGGTAGCGCCTTGACTTAGTAATTATAAGTACTAGGTTCGAGTCCCGGTCGGGGTAAAAAATGATTCATGTTTTCACATATGTAATGTGCTTGCTTGGTTATTGTATGACCCGAATGAGATTGATAATTGAATTAAATGCTAAAATGAAGCCACGAGTGAGGTTGGGGAATCTGTAATATGAACATAGTGGCATTCAGATAGAATGCGTTCATCCCTAAGTATAGCAGATATAAGCTATAAGGTTGAATTCCTTTTATACCTTCTGTGGTGTGTAGTTGGTAGCGCCTTGACTTAGTAATTATAAGTCCTAGGTTCGAGTCCCGGTCGGGGTAAAAAATGATTCTGTTTTCACATATGTAATGTGCTTGCTTGGTTATTGTATGACCCGAATGAGATTGGGAATTGAATTAAATGCTAAAATGAAGCCACGAGTGAGGTTGGGGAACCTGTAATATGAACACAGTGGCATTGAAATAGAATGCGTTCATCCCTAAGTATAGCAGATATAAGCTATAAGGTTGAATTCCTTTTATACCTTCTGTGGTGTGTAGCTGGTAGCGCCTTGACTTAGTAATTATAAGTACTAGGTTCGAGTCCCGGTCGGGGTAAAAAATTATTCATGTTTTCACATATGTAATGTGCTTGCTTGGTTATTGTATGACCCGAATGAGATTGGGAATTGAATTAAATGCTAAAATGAAGCCACGAGTGAGGTTGGGGAATCTGTAATATGAACATAGTGGCATTCAGATAGAATGCGTTCATCCCTAAGTATAGCAGATATAAGCTATAAGGTTGAATTCCTTTTATACCTTCTGTGGTGTGTAGTTGGTAGCGCCTTGACTTAGTAATTATAAGTCCTAGGTTCGAGTCCCGGTCGGGGTAAAAAATGATTCATGTTTTCACATATGTAATATGCTTGCTTGGTTATTGTATGACCCGAATGAGATTGATAATTGAATTAAATGCTAAAATGAAGCCACGAGTGAGGTTGTGGAATCTGTACTATGAACATAGTGGCATTCAGATAGAATGCGTTCATCCCTAAGTATAGCAGATATAAGCTATAAGGTTGAATTCCTTTTATACCTTCTGTGGTGTGTAGTTGGTAGCGCCTTGACTTAGTAATTATAAGTCCTAGGTTCGAGTCCCGGTCGGGGTAAAAAATGATTCTGTTTTCACATATGTAATGTGCTTGCTTGGTTATTGTATGACCCGAATGAGATTGGGAATTGAATTAAATGCTAAAATGAAGCCACGAGTGAGGTTGGGGAACCTGTAATATGAACATAGTGGCATTGAAATAGAATGCGTTCATCCCTAAGTATAGCAGATATAAGCTATAAGGTTGAATTCCTTTTATACCTTCTGTGGTGTGTAGTTGGTAGCGCCTTGACTTAGTAATTATAAGTCCTAGGTTCAAGTCCCGGTCGGGGTAAAAAATGATTCATGTTTTCACATATGTAATGTGCTTGCTTGGTTATTGTATGACCCGAATGAGATTGGGAATTGAATTAAATGCTAAAATGAAGCCACGAGTGAGGTTGGGGAATCTGCAATATGAACATAGTGGCATTCAGATAGAATGCGTTCATCCCTAAGTATAGTAGATATAAGCTATAAGGTTGAATTCCTTTTATACCTTCTGTGGTGTGTAGTTGGTAGCACCTTGACTTAGTAATTATAAGTTCTAGGTTCGAGTCCCGGTCGGGGTAAAAAATTATTCAGATTCATATATATATATATATATATATATATATATATATATATATATATATAAATAATAATAATAATAATAATAATAATAATAATAATAATAATAATAATAATAATAATAATAATAATAATAATAATAATAATAATAATAATAATAATAATAATAATAATAATAATAATAATAATAATAATAATAATAATAATATATATATATATATATATATATATATATATATATATATATATATATATAACAATTTGGATACATGAATACCTATTTTAGATAGCTGAAAACATAAAAAATATAAAATCTTATTTGTTTCTTAATATTATTATTATTAAAATCTTATTTGTTTCTTAATATTATTATTATTATTATTATTATTATTATTATTATTATTATTATTAGTAGTAGTAGTAGTAGTAGTAGTAGTAGTAACAGCAGCAGTAGTAGTGGCATACCACTAAAACAACAGTCACATGGTGTTTGCCATGATATCACACACTTTCACCTAACGGGCGGGATGAGGTGGGGGGATTTAAGCATGGGATATTAAAGGCTTGCCTGCTCTCTCTCTCTCTCTCTCTCTCTCTCTCTCTCTCTCTCTCTCTCTCTCTCTCTCTCTCTCTCTCTCTCTCTCTCTCTCTCTCTCTCTCTCTGACCCACCAACTCCAAAGTATTTTTAAGGTCAAGCAGCCATATGGACCATACGGTTCATACATACACATATATACATTAAAATACTATCAGTTATGATTCATAGAGTGAATAGACGGTCGATTTCATTTTAGTGTGTGTGTGTGTGTATATATATATATATATATATATATATATATATATATATATATATATATATATATATATATATAATTTTTTTTTATTCAGATAACTGTACATGGAGACGTGCACATGGGCACTCCAAGTGATATTGCAGTAGTTAAGCATTACAATCAAACTGGTTATGTATAAATAAAATATTAATAGAATATGCAATTAATTTTAAGTATCATACCTAAGTAATTAAGAATAAAATATAGTGTAATAATTGATTGATGGCAGAAGAGCACTGCGATTATTAATTAAGAGTAATATATTATGGTCTACATGTATTAATAGCAGAAGAGCATTCTGCGATTATTGATTAAAAATAATATCTGTAACAATATTTTTCAATAGCCCTTGTTGAGTGCTATCATTTAAGTTCATATATATATATATATATATATATATATATATATATATATATATATATATATATATATATATATATATGTAGTCACCGTAATTCAAGAGGTAGAGTCAGCGACTCTGAGGCGTTACGTCGAGGGTTCGCGCCCCATCACGGTCTGAGGTTAGCAAGGGCATGCACTCAGGGTAACAATTACATCTGCCAAAACAAGTCCTTCGCAAGAAGGCAACCGTCTTAGCCCATGGTTGAAAAGGGAGTCCGTGACGTAAAACCGGAACAACATATATATATATATATATATATATATATATATATATATATATATATATATACACACACACACACATATACATACATATACACACATACCCATATGCATGCATATACTCATATGCACATGATTAATTACATGAGCAACAGAAATGCCACGGGGGCTTCATAGTCATACATATCTAGGGGAGAGAGAGAGAGAGAGAGAGAGAGAGAGAGAGAGAGAGAGAGAGAGAGAGAGAGAGAGAGAGAGAGAGAGAGAGAGAGAGAGAGAGAGAGAGAGAGAGAGAGAGAGAGAGAGAGAGAGAGAGAGAGAGAGAGAGAGAGAGAGAGAGAGAGAGAGAGAGAGAGAGAGAGAGAGAGAGAGAGAGAGAGAGAGTTTGTGGTATTCATTTAGCAAAAGGAGCTATTAGTCCTTTTCAACAATAAAGATACATAAATGCATATTCATACACATCATTGCCATCTGAGGGTAACACAACAAAGGAAAGTGATGTAATCAATTGCATGTACGTATACATATACACCCACACATACATACACATATAAACACAGAATCGTCTAATGGAAGAGAAATTTGGAAGGAAAGGAAAAGGAAAGACTGAAAGCCCTTCCCCCTCTCTACCCTTCAAATTATGTACATGAGAGAGAATTACGTCAGCTTAATCCATTATTATTATTATTATTATTATTATTATTATTATTATTAATATTATAATTATCATTAGTATTATTATTGCTATTATTATTGTGATTATTATTATTATTATTATCATTAATATCATTATTATTATTATTATTATTATTATTATTATTATTATTATTATTACCATCATCACCACCATCATCATTACTACAGATTTTGTATATAGATAGAGTTACGAATCAAAAGTAGTAATTCTTGATACACATAGACACACACACACACACACACACACACACACACACACACACACACACACACACACACACACATATATATATATATATATATATATATATATATATATATATATATATATGAACTCCTGAGGAAGGGGGGTAGAATACTTTCTCCGTGTTCTCCTGCGTGTCGTAAGAGTAGACTAAGTGGGGCGGAGCGAAGGGAATGAGAGACCCCTTTTCTGTACTTTCCCTTCCTAGAAAGTCAGAGCATTATTTCTTTACTCAGCCACTCACCTTATAAGGGGAAAAGTGGCTTATGTATATAAAAAGACATATAAGAGAGAGAGAGAGAGAGAGAGAGAGAGAGAGAGAGAGAGAGAGAGAGAGAGAGAGAGAGAGAGAGAGAGAGAGAGAGAGAGAGAGAGAGAGAGAGAGTATTCCCTCCACCTTTCCTCCATTTTTTCTCTTTCCTTTCTTTTTTTTCCCCAGACAGAAAAGGTCATTTAAATATATTTAGAAAGGTTAAAAGAATTACATTTTCAATGTTGGGTATGCACTAAGTATAGGATATAAGTTCTCTGGGCCGCAAAAGTGCACACAAAGTTCAAAGTAGCTCAGACCAAGAGGTCTGAAGTCCTTAAGCTTTGTGCTCTCTGTAATGTAGTGTACTATATTGTTGCCCCCTGTCGTAAGGCATTTCATAGATGCCTATAGTCTCATACGGCATTTCATAGATGCCTATAGCCGCTAGAGAGAATAGAGCTCACTCAGATACCCGCCGCCACCAGGAAGGCATAATACAGAGCCCGAGTCAGTGTTAGTTTGAAGTCAGAACTTGCCGGGGGCAGACCTACGTCCATAGTTAGCAACCTCCCCCTAAGGGGGCGGGAATAGTGACGGGAACTACAGAAATGGGAGCTTTGAGGTGGTAAATAAGTGTATACTCTAATAAATAACTTTAAAGAAGATGCATATCTGTTCTCACCGACCTCGCTACCAAATCTAAAATAATATATTAAGAAGTTCAGGTGAGAATAATTATCGTAGAGAGAGGAATACTCTACGACACCCCTTTACACTCACATAAATGGCACTTTGAGTGTTCTGGGTGTTCTCTACCAGTTTTCTCGCAATTCACCTCCCATATATTTCTATAAAGAAGTCTTATGCGGGCAGCAACTCTATCACAGTCACCTGTAAGCATTTTACC